>QRFJ01000207.1:811562-1077105 GCA_006176705.1 Cocos nucifera
AGTCAATTTCTGACTGCATTGCCTCTAGCCATTTCTCGGAGTCGATATCTGATATCGCCTCGTTGTAGGTTTTGGGATCATCACCATGAGCACCATTACCTACGAGGAACATTTTCTCTACTTCCTCTGAAATAATACCTAAGTATCTTTCAGGGGGATGAAAAACTCTTTCCGATCTACGAGGTGGAGGAGGTAGTGTTCTTATTGGCTCAACCTGATTTGGTTCCAATTGGTCCTTAGCTCATTCCACTTGTGAGACTTTCTCATCAAGCTTGATTTATTTTCCAATGCCGCTATCTTGAATAAACTATTTTTCAAGAAAGATGGCATGTCGACTCACAATCACATTGTGGTCTTCTGGAATGTAGAAATAGTATCCTAATGACTCTTTAGGATATCCTATGAATCGAGCTCTAAAGGACCTAAACTCTAACTTGTCCGCTTGTTGTCTTTTGACATGAGCCGGACAACCCCAAATTCTGAGATGACTCAGACTTGGTTTCTTACCGTGCCATATCTCATACGGTGTGGTAGGAACGGTTTTAGAGGGAAACCCTATTCAGTAGATAGATTGAAGTTAACAATGAGTGTCCCCAAAGAAAATCAGGGAGGTCTGTGAAGCTCATCATGGATCGAACCATATCTAATAGAGTCCGATTTCTCCATTCTGAAACCCCGTTGAGTTGAGGTGTTCCTGGTGGAGTCCATTGAGAGACTATGCCATTTTCCTTGAGATAGTCTAGGAATTTTCGGCTAAGGTATTCACCTCCTCGATCTGATCGAAGAACCTTAATGGGTTTTTCAGTTTGTTTTTCTACTTCATGTCTGAATTCTTTGAACTTTTCAAAGGCTTCAGACTTGTGTCTCATAAGATACACATACCCATACCTAGACAGATCATCGGTAAAGGTAATGAAGTAGACAAAATTGCCTCTAGCCGGCACATCAAATGGGCCGCACACATCAGTATGTACTAGGGCAAGGAGATCTGTGGCCCTCTCCCCATGTCCAACAAAAGGGAGTTTAGTCATTTTGCCTTGAAGACAAGATTCACAAGTTGGATATGACTCAAAAGTCAATGGACTTAATAGCCCATTTTTCTCCAATTTGTTGATCCTATCTTCTGCTATATGACCTAATCTCAGGTGCCATAGATATCTATCGTTTGGACTATCCCTAGGTCGTTTGGCATTCACGTTTTGCTCGATAGTTAAGAACAGGTACATCAATATGCAAGCTGATAAAGACCATTAATAAGGAAACCATTTGCAATTTTATTTCTTTCATAAAGAATGTTACAATGGTCCTTAAAGAAGGTGATCACATAACCTTCTTGTGCTAAGCATGAAACAGAAATCAAATTCCTGCTAGCTGCAGGCACATAATAACAGTCTTTCAAAACTAAGTCTAAACCAGATGGTAATCGAAGAGGGTATGTTCCCATGGCTACTGCAGCAACTCTTGCTCCATTACCAATGCGTAGGATCATGTCTCCATCCCTCAGCCTCCTGCTATCCTCAAGACCCTGCATAGAAGTGCACAGATGAGCACTAGAACCAGAGTCAAGCACCCAACTGGATGCAGAAGAAATCGTAAGGTTAGACTCAATAACGAGCATACCTCCAGAAGGACCTTCCTTCTTGTTCTTCAGGGTGGCCAGGTAAGTAGGGCAGTTCCGCTTCCAATGGCCGTCGCTGTTGCAATGGAAACACTTTCCTTTGCCATCGGCCTTCTTCTTCGGTTCTGCCTTCTTCTTCTTTGATCCTTCCACCTTTTGCTTTTTCACAGACTTCTTTTTCTTTCCATAAGACTTTCTTTTGGAAGAAGTCCGTTCCATAGCAAGAACTGAGCCTTTAGAACCTTTCATAGAAAGCTCAGCGGTAACCAGCATATTCATTAATTCGGCCAAGGAATTTTGAAGTTTATGCATGTGGTAATTCATGATGAATTGCCCATATGCATCAGTCAAGGATTGCAGAATAATATCATTCTGCAGGTCCAAGTCTAACTTCACACCGAGCTTCTCAAGCTCTTCCATGTCCTTGATCATTGTCAGACAGTGATCTTGGACTGACTGCCCATCACGCATCTTAGCCTTAAAAAGTCATTTCGTGACTTGATATTTGGCTGCGCGACTCTGTTCACCAAACATCACCTGCAGGTGAGCCAACATTTGGCGAGCAGTCCCGATATCTTCATGTTGGCGCTGGAGCTCATCAGACATCGAGCCCAACATGTAATATCTGGCCTTATTATCTTCGTCAATCCATTTTTCCAGAGACGCTCTCTGTTCAACAGATGGACGGGCTGGTAAGGTGGGAGGGTCCTGGTCCAAAACATGGGTTAACTTCTCGGAACCCAAAATAATTTTGTAGTTCCTGAGCCAATCTTTATAATTGGGTCCAGTCAGTCTATGTGTGTCCAGGATACGTGCCAATGGGTTGGACGCAGACATTTTCCTGTAGAGAGTCAAAGATTCTAGTTAGATACTGTAATTTTGACTTGACCAATTTGTTTAGGGATTTTATTTTTAAACAAATTAGCTCCCACTATTTTCTCGGATCCCTACACTCCCTCTGTAGAGATGCGAAAATCTCCACGATTAATGATTTCTAGTGGGTGGTGCGGTCTCACCAACTGACTCATCACCTCACCTAACAGTTATTGGTGATGGGTTAGCCAATGAGTGAACAACTCTTGTTCAATGATTCTCTAATCATGGTGCACCCAAACTTGGTCTCTAATTCATGAATCTCACCGTATCCGAAATATTGATCCACTCCTTAGTTAAGTCAGACCCACCATTTGCATAGACTGGGTTCCTAATTGAGTCTCTCACCGTATCCGAATATTGAGCCCAACTCATCCTCCAGCCCATAGCATCCAATGCCTAATAGACATGGTTGCATCTTTCCGGTGCAACTGAGCCACTGTATCCAGCCGAGAACAATCAACCCCGGGAAGGGCCCGCACATCTACAATGGTGGAAGACCTCAGACTTAATCTTTTCTTAGGGAGAATTGATTCAGGTCTCATTAAACTAGACTTGGCTTAGTCATAACAATTATGACTAACCTAGTGGCATGGGTTAGCTCGGATTATTGACCACCTCAGATCAGAACTGTGTCAACAGATATGGCCAGGTAAGTGAGACCGGTGGAAGGAATATGCCATTAACTCGTACAAGAACGCATTCAGGTCGAGTAGCTTCCAATTAAAAACCAGTCGGTCGTATGTGCCAAACTTACCTTAGACACCAAATTGTTGAGCCAGAACCAATTGGGTTAGCCTACAATCCAGACTCTAACCTCTGAGCCTAATTAGGTCTTGCTTGATCGTGACTCGATCTTGACCCAGACTTAATCCTATTAGGCTGGTCAATTTAAGCATTGTTGATCCCATCTAACCAACTCTTGATTCGGTTTGATCAACCGCTTAGACCTAATTGAGCTACCCAAGCCCGAACCCAGTATTATGAATATGTCTTAGATCTGAAATTCTCAATTTTAGACCTAATTAATATTCCATAAACTTAATTCTTAATTAAGTAGGGTTCATAAACAAAATATGCACAATAAATCCTAGGGTTTCAGGATCTAGGGTTTTGCAGAAAGTAAGTTTTGGGTTTCTGATTAAGGACGAACACGCAGCACCCCTACACATCATAAGAACACCCCATCGAATGGGAAAGAGAGGGCCTTTAAACCCTTCTTCGTTCTTATGACCGGACGGCCAAGAGGAACGCCTTAATCAGGAACATTCAATACTACAAAACAAGTTATAGATCTATATCATATATCTCATATACAAATTTAGATCTAATCATGGCATATTTTGCATACATCTCATGTATCAAATCATGCATATTTTCAGATCTAAATTATCTCATAATAATCTAAAAAATTAGATTTAAATTGATCTAATCAAAATAAATTCTAATCTAGATAATTATGTAGAACTATTCTACAACTAGTCTAGACATGCATCAATCATATCTCATATGATATTTAAAATTAAATAATTTTTATTTGCTATTTTTTAGATGTTATTATAATACTTATAATATCAAAAAATAGTAAATAAAAAGATCTAAAATATGATTTAATCAGATTAAATCAAAACATGCAAGAACTATTCTATAGAACTATTCTATTCTAGAACTAGTCATGCATATCTTCTAATCTTAGATCCAAATCATTTAATTTTAATTTTTTCTGATTTTAGATCTGATCACATCTCATGTGACATCTAAAATCACTTTATTTTTTAATTAAAATAAATTTAAAATCAGATCTAAATAATTTTAGAACCATGGCTCTGATACCAGTTGAAGGAAAATCCTGATTTCTCGGTCCAGGTTCGTTCAGATCTGATCAGATCAAGAGATATATTTCAAAAATTTTTCTCTTGATCCTAATCAGATCTTGATATATTTTCAGATCTGATTCTTATTATTTTAATAAATAAAATAAAATAAAGATAAATTAAATCAAATTTAATTTACCTGATTTGGGTAATCCTATTACCCTGTTGATGATCCTGTTTGCAGCGGAAGGTTCTGGATCTAGCCACGCAAGCGCCTGGCCTCTACCGGTATCCACTCGGGTTGGATCTGGAGATCCTCTTCTTCTCTATCACGTCTCCAAAAATTCAGATCTGGATCTGATCTGGAGGATCTTCAAAACTCTTTTGAAGATCAGCAGTCGTCCTTTGCAGCAGCGCAGCCTTCTTGCTTTTGATCGCCTTTCTTTGATCTGAATCGCACCAACCAAGGTCCAAAACTCCTTTTGGACGTGGAGAGCAAGGGGAGAAGAGACTTTGGCATGGAGAAGAGGAGGGAGAGGCAGCCTTGGGGCATGGGGAAATTGATCTCAATTCAATTCATAGAATCTGAGTTGGGCGCAGGGTCTTATTTATAGACTAAGCTGTGATCCAACTCCTCTTCTTCCCAACCAATCACAACCCTTTGTGAAATCAGATCTAAATCTGATTGGTGGGAATAGAGTCCCCTGGATTCCTCCTTAGAGGGTGCCTAAGACCAGTCAAAGTTGGTTCTTAGAAGAACTCTAATTGGAATCCAAAAAGGAGATGGAGTCCTTGTCCAACAAGGACTCCTAGGCGCCTCCAACTTGGGCACACGCCTAGGGTGGCGTGCGCCCTTCTCCTTGCCAGGTTCTGGCAGGGGGACAGGCCCCCACCAGCTCTCCAATAGGTGCATGACATGTGGTCAAAAGTCAAAGTGTCAATGGTCAACGTTTGACCAGTCAAAGGTAGACTTTTGACCAAAGTCAAAGAACAAGAAATGGCAGGTGACCAAAAATGGCAGGTAATGTCTTACAAATAAGACAACCTTTTCTGACTTGGACAACCTCCAGTCAGACCATATGAAGGCCTCTGATTGAGCACAAACTCCTTTGGCTCAGTCAGGACAACTTATTTATGATAGTAAAAGAAGAACGTTAGGTTCAATCGAGTGCTAGCACGATTTCCTTGAACCTAATTGAATCTCATTCAGATCAATTGAACTAGATCAGTTCAATTGATGATCACCAGATTCAAACCCTTTATTTGTGTGACCCAGTTAGGTTCAGTTCTGTATGGTAATGGGATATGTCATGATCTCTATCATCGACATCATCGAAACTCCTTTCGATGGATCAGAACTCTTCTGATTCGAACAGCTAGAATGATCGATCATCTAAATCATTCTAATTGCTCCCAAAATCCACCAGTGACACCTAGCAGTATATGGTGGCAACCCATCAGAGCTGAATGCGAACCTCTTGGTGCAGCTACCTGTGTGATTAAGTTCTTCTATCTTGAGCCCCGATCAGATTAGGGTTAAGGTGAACTCGTCAAACCCTAGTCTCTGTCATATGATGTAATCATTCGATTCGAGTCCAATGTGAAAATCTAAATAGAAACTCTTTCTATTATTTCACTCTGCCATGGCCATGGGCTTCTGGACTTGATTCTCATGATCATCATAGGGCTGCTCCTCTACCACCGAGGTAGATAGATTCCATCTTGATGCAATCCAGTTCCTACAATGAACATGCTATAGCCAACATACACCTCAGGGTTCCATATGGCTAGGAGACCGAGTAATGGTGTAGTCAAACTATAACACCCTCAAGGTGAACTGCCGATGCATCTCAGGTCAAAGAACCAGACACACTACTGCAGCATCGAGTCAGTCATTGACGAGAAGGTAGACTTCCCTAATGACTACTCGAGGTGGTCACGCTCAGTGCCCTCGTTCTCTAACGAGTACCTGTACTCTCGCTCCGGTGTCTCCACACCGTAGACTCAAGACTCATCTACTAAAGAGAAGCGATTGTACACCAACCTTCCGGATCAATCACCATCCTCGTGATGATCCTATGGTCGGGAGCAATTTATGAGTTAACAATGATTATTCATGTCTTAAATTTTCAACTCTTGAAAATATGAATTATGATTACCATTAACTCAAAGGATGTATCACAGACACTAAATACACACATGTGATAGAAAATAACCCATTTATTGATTTTAGTCAAAATTATAATTTTGCCCCTAGAAGTGTATTACAAGTGTCAGCTAATTCTGACTTCTAGGGCACATATATCTAACAATTAAATCAAAAATTAAAATTAAATAAGAAAAAAAAGATTGATCAAATCAACCTAGATCTACATTACATCAAATGCAGGTATGAAGTTTATAGATCAGATATATTACCTGAGCAAGTTTAGATGTTCTAACTTGCTGATCCAGGCTTGAGGATGAAATCATTAGCCACACACACATCCGACCTCTAGAAGTCATCCACATGAGCATACGATCTCTGATCTGAAATTCGATGCAGAAAATCAGCACAGCATGCTAGTACTGTGCTGATCCTTCTTCGACGATCGATCCGATGCTCTCTTCTTCAAAATTTGAACTCTCTAAAATATGAGAAGAAAGATGAGAGTTTGCTGATATGAGATTCTCTCAAAAAAATTCAAAAAAAAGAAGGAGAGATTGAAAATAAAACTGCCCTAGAAGAAGACTCTCTTTTTCTTCTCTTTTCTCTCACCTAGACACCTAGTTTGGTGCCTATGGAACCCCCAAGCCCAAGGACCCTCTTTCTCTGATTTTTGCACACCCCAAATCTCTTCCAAAGCTCTGTATTTCATAAAAAATTAAAATAAAATTAGTCTAATAAATAAAAAAAAAAGAAGAGTCCAAGTTAGGTCAAATTTTTAGACTAGGAATATCCAAACATGGAAAGTTATTGGGGTGCCCAACTCTTGGATGCCTCCTCCATAATTTTTGGCATGGACCAGCATGGGAGGGCACATAAAAAAGGAGATTATTTTTATGAAATAAGAGAAGAATTAATTAAAAGAGGAGGCGACACTCAAGAAAAGATGTTTTACTCAACAAGGATTCTATCTCATAGAATTCTAAGCAAAACTAATTCCTCCTTTGACTTGGTCTTCCATCTAACTTCCAAATATGACTTGGAGGGAGAGAGAGGGTGTGAAAATTAGAAAGAAAGTACTTTTTTATGAAAAATATCTAAAAAATAGGTATGGAGGGTGTTGGGACCATGGTGGCGTAAGGAGATAGGGAGTCCTAGTCACATTAGGACTCCTATTTTGACTTGGTCAAACAAGATCTTTTAACCAAATAAAATCAAGACTAAACCAATCTAATTAAATAAGATCCTAATCCATTTAAGAACTTAATTAAATTTAATTTAATTTTAATTTATTTTTTAATTAAATTAAAAAATTAGATTAATCTGAGTCCTAATTAGACTAGGACTAGTTCTTTCTTGAATTTAGCTTATCCAATAAATCAATTGGACTTGATCCAATCAAATTCAAATTAAATCTAATTAAATCATATTTAATTAGACTTAATTTCAGTCTATTGGTTTAATCAAATTAAGCTAATTAGCAATCCAATTGCTAATCAATTCTTCTACAATACTTGCACTAGATTAAACATCAATCATATTGATTGTTTAACCCTAGAACGATTCTTAATCATTGATTAACCATCCGATCAAATCGTAAGCTTTAATATGTGTGACCTCATATATCTGAACCTAAGTTGGTAGCACAGAAATAAATTTCTATACCAATCGAAGTGATCATCTAGCAATGATACCCGATGGCTGGATAGGTCGAAGGTGTAGAATACCATCCTTAGAATTCATGCGGATATAGTTTCTATATAATTCATCCCCTTGACCATAATACTTGTAGGATACCTCAGATTTCAACTGTCAACTCTGATCAGATTATCCATATTATATTTTAAAATATCAAATCCATCTGATGGATTATCCTGATCAAGATTTTGCTATATTGAAATACAGTGATACATTCTTCTCCAACTCTTGGAGTGATCAATTTCATCTTGATCACACTCCGACGTCGTAAGTACTTGACTGTGCCTAGAAGCCTTTCGTTGCTGAATTAGAAATTCAGTTAGTTCAATACTAAAGCACAGTGAGTTGCTTGCAAGTCACTGAGGTGATCTCAGGTCTAAAGGATACTTATATCTATATCACATCAGAGATATTCTCGATAGTAGAATGCTTTGAAGTTAGTCACGTTCAATGATGATGTACCCATATATCTTACCTGTATGCCATACCAGTGTCTCCACATACCTTGGTTAAGAGGACAACCAACCTATATGTCATATAGCGACCTATGCTCAATAGACACTGTCATCCTAATTAACAGCTTATCATTTGATCGTGAATAAATTTAAGAATTAATCGATAAATTTTCTCTTTATCGAAACTAAATAGTTCTAAGAACTTAATCATAATAATGGAGTTCATTAGAAGATGTAAACTTATGATGAAAAAAGATGTCAAAATATTTTTATTAATTAATAAATTAATTATAATATCTCAACCATCAATAGACTGACGATTAACTTTGGGACATAATTTTCAACATATAGAAATTAGTCGGTCCTATACAAAAATACCTTGACATATGATAAGGTTGAACAAAATAGGATGACCTACTAGAAAGCTCAGGCATGCCCGAGCAAAGCTACATTAGGCTCCATCGGGAGCCCGGGATTCACCGACCTCGGCATGATCGGATAGTGTAATTACAGCTGGAGGAGGGGGAGGGGCCACATCCTCGGCCATCCGATCTTCACAAGTCAGGCTGAAAAGATCCTCTATGCGAATCTCTCTATCCCCACCCTCGATGACCTCCTCCTCCTCATCTGATTCCAAGAGCCCGAGGTCCAAATCAGGAAGGATCTTCTTCAATTTCACCTTCAGATCTTCGGCCCCCTATAAATAAGAAAGTGAACCGAACTCTGATTTGTTATCTTGGAGCTCGACTGAAGGTTTGAAAGCCTCAACGACAGCGATCTTGGAAGCCTCCAGTCTCTCCTCGTATTTCTTCTTCTCGATGTCTAGCCGAGCTTCGAAATCAGACTGAACCTTGAGGAGCTTGGATTCCAACCGCTTCACCTCCTTCTTCAGCTCCTCCTCGGCCTTCAGCTTGGAGAGCTCGGCATCATCGGCCCTCCTATTGGCCTGGTTGGTCTTTTCCTCGGCTTCCTTAGAAATGTGCTAAGCTTCGTGGATTGCATCGGAGAAGTGGTCCTGGTGGTGGGCGAGCTATATATAAAAAAAATGGTGGGGGGGGGGGTTCAGTATTGCTGGAATACGAGAAAATAAAATTGGGGAATAGTGGATCGTCACTCACCCAAAGCAGAGAATCATATGAGTCATGGACTTGGAAAGCATCGCCTTTATCATCCATGGCTTGGACATCGGTAGGCAAAAGAATAGATCAGACAAGAGACCGAGCTACCCAATAATCACCAAGGCCACTCCTATTGTCCTAGGCCTTGGCATTGAGGACGATCTCTATCGGGGTTGAAGCTTTGGGCGATATGTCAGTCGTCCATGATGACATGCGAATGGAAATTTGGGGACTGCCCGAACTTCGATGGGATGATGAGGTGGAAGCTCGGGGGGCCAAATCCCCTGGAGCCATTGATCGGAGTGGTGCCACGACTCTCGTCGGTGTTGAAGAACCCTTCCTCAGCTCACTGCTTGGAGTCGAAGAACATCCTACAGCGGGCTTAGCGAGAATGGCCTCTGTTCGACCATGTTTGGGGGTGGGGGCCATGCTCCTCTTCCTTTTCTTCGCAGCCAGATGAAGGGATTCAAGGTCGGCCAAATTCATCGCTGCAAAGGAGACGAAGTGAACACAATCAGAACATATGAATAAAAAGAATGGAAATAGAACCGAGCCAAGCAAAAATTTAACTTACTCTTCAGGTCTATCGGTATCAATCCGACCTTGAATAGATTCTCCTCGATGAGGAGTTTGGACAATGGAGGGGGAATGAGATTGAAAAGCTGTGCTATTTCTCCTCCTTGGCGTCGGATAAAGTTGGAGCTCTAACCGCTGACTTGTGGGGTCAACCCTAGAGTGTGTTGAAGCCCCGGGTTGTTCGGCAGAGATGAAAAAGAAATGCTCCTTCCAATTATGCATCGAGGAATGAGCACCTCCGAAGAGACGATGTTCTTTCCAAGAAGAGGTGTACCACCATCCGACCTCCGTAGGATGATCCTTCAATGTGAAGCAACCTTGGAAGAGCCAAGAGGTAGGTTCAACCCTGAAGAGAAGACAATGGATAAAAAAATCTAAGATCTGCCGCCAGGAGTTCAGCGCTAAGTTGCAAGGGCTTATCCTAAACAGGTTCAAAAATTCGATAACCAGAAAGTAAAAAGGGAATCTGAGGCCGGCCTTCAAGGATTCCTCATAAATGCCTATCCGACCGAGATAAGGAAAAGCTATTTGCTCTCTAGGATTGGCAACCTCTAACTTGAAGTTGTTCGGGATTTGATACCTAAATCTGATAAAGTCTAAGTCCTCGGAGGAAAGAACAGAGTTAACCCTAAAGGGGCCATAGTCAGGGGTCGCTTGTTCTTCGGACCTGCTTGAAGAACCTTGGACTCACGACTTCCATTTCTTGAATCGTCACCTAAACTCCGAGTGGCTCGGGATGAACTTGACTCGCTCATATCGAATGAGAAGAATTAACCTATGGGAGTGTTGTGGCCGAGCCACAAAGAAACGAAGACAAGGTTGACGATAGTTTGGTCTCGACCGAGCAATCCCTTCATAAGCGCAAAGTGTCAGAGCTCTCTGCTCAGCAACAGTAATAGTAAAAACTAAAGTAACGGCGATCCATATTTATAAGAAGTCTAGATGGTTCTGATCTATCATCGATTCACTAACCCTCCCAGATTTTTGCCAAGTGGCAAGCACCGATTCGCCAGAGCGGACGATCACAGAATGAGCTAATGGAAGGTCAGATTTGAAGACTGATGGTCTTCCACAGATCTCTTCATAGCGTCGATTGTCAATACGTGGTGACCCGACCTCCTAGTATAGATCGGCCTCGGCTTCAAAAGGATACTCACATCGACCAAGCAATCATAGCTCAGTCTTGTGAGTGGAGGGTAATTGTTGTGGACTGGTTATTCCTCATCCTTGGCTCGGTATTCATTGGAGATAGCCGATCTATTATTATAGGTCATCTTATGATGATCGACCGCTACCAATCTATTGTGATTCATCCTTCGACGGGCTGTCCGATTTTCTTCGAATCAACCGATAATGGGCTATTGGTGACCAATCTATCCAACATTGGTCATACATTGCCGACCAATCTTCAAAAATGATCTACAATGGGTCGGACTATTACCGACCTATTATACCTCATCCACAGATGAGTTATCTTCACTTTCCCGAATAGTCCTCTCCAAATTGGCTAGTAGCAAGTCATTTCTATTTTGACGATTTATTATAGGTTATCTTTTGCCGGCCAGTTCCTATATATTTATTTCTTTCTGAAAAAATTTAGGTAAGTAAGGAGTCCTTCTCAATTCAGCCTATCAAAGAAGGAAAGAAATCTCTCGAATCAATCTGAAGTGATAAATTTGGAAGGTCGTTAGAGTCCGAGACGAATATGACTTTAATTCTTCTTCTATAAATAAAGGAGCTCCAGAATCCTCAAGGTACATATTGATTTTTGATATTTTCTGCTATCGTTATTCTCCAATCTCCTAATTTGAGCGTCGAAGGGTTTTCATCGGAGAATACTTCGATGAAAATTTTTTATAGGAATTCGGATAAAGCTCCAGCGGGCGGCAGTCCTTCTTTGGCCATAAATTTTTCGATAGCCGATCTCAAGCGAAAAGATTCGGGAGCAACAATTACTTTTGCGAAGCCTATTAAAAAATTTGAAGATGACACCTTCCTGAGCTGTATTTTGCACCGAGGAAGATGGATTTTTTTTATAAATTATATGTATATAATATATATATATATTTATTTATTTATTTTTATTTTTTTTATTTTTTATTTTTTTTTTCTATTTAGATGATAAGGCAATCGAAACCAGTTCCGGTAAAATTCAATGATCAAAGCAGGCTCGAAAGATTCTTCTTTTGGCCCAACCCTTTTTAATGAAAACTGGCTCTTTCCGTAGAGACTGATTTTTTTTGTCCGTGCCAAAAAGTAGTTTGGAAGAAAGATACCATGAACCCATTGCTTTGGAAACAGGTGATATATGTGGAACCGCTCTCTTTTGTTCTATAAAGGTGGATTTTGATGACCATCCGCTGCTCTGTAATCCATTTCTTATTTTTTATATCTAAATACCAAGTGAATGACCATTTTTTGTTCTTGGTGACCCTGCTCCAAGAGCAAGGATTGGAAACAGCCACCGTGTCTTGTGACTTATTCACGGCTATTTCCCTGAAAGTTGTAGGCCCCAGCATGTGCGTCAGTGGAAGTGTACGTGAATTCATTGGTTAAAAGGCTACCGTATAGTTTACCCAAAAACAAAAAAAAAAAAGGCCACAGTATAATCTCGACCTCGTGCTTCACTGGGACATTCGTGCTTGCCAGCTGCGATAGAATAATAATATAATATATTACTTGTTCATCACAGTTGTAGAGGTACTCATCCAATTGTTATCAAGATCAGCTTGCTTTCCGTATCACTTTACACAGACAAGAGTAATGTAGCTGTCACGGAAGATGTGGAGTTCTTTTGGTGAATCCCCTGTCAAAGGTACCGAACTTTAATAACTTTATTAAGCGAAGATTGAGCGCACTAGAAGAAATATTTTATGGCATCCTCCGTATATTTCTTTCCCCGTCTCTTTTTCCGTAAAGCCGCAGTATCATATCTGGACATCGAATGAAACTTTGCAGATCATTGAACGTAGTTCTAAATTGACTTCAATAACTTTGCTGCCAAGGACCTGAGCATCTTCTTCGGTGGAGGACGAGAAGAGCTAGTTTTTGATTGGAGGAGAGACATCGTAGTGGCGATTTAAAAGGATTGGAGTAAGATTTGCAAGATAAATCTTTGGTTGGATTGTTTTCTGATGGGGATCCACGTTCAAGTTAGTGATAGGAAAACAATGAGAAAGAGTTGGATCTAATAAAGTTTTTTGAGACCATACTTTAGAGTTCCTATTCTCTCCTATTTATAAAGAATGAGCTAGAGTCATGCACGCCCGAGGGAGATATCTGGTTTCTAGATATTATGCACGAATCATGCTAATATAGGTTATCTTTCCACGTTCGCGATGCAGAGCTTCCTGGTTGTATCGTTTATGAGCGTAATATGATCTTGATGGTTGTAGCTTTGTTATCTGCATTCTTTGCGATTAAAGATTGATTTTCTCCTCAAAATGGCCTTCTTATAGAATCGGGATGATCTGTTAAAAATGCCCTTCAGATTGGTCTTCACCCTCTTTGGCTTCTTCTGAGGATCGGTCAGAGAGGACTTCGGCTCTTACTGAGGAGAATGAAGCCTCAGCTTTTTCCGAGGAAAAGGTTAGATGAGGTCGATGTGACCACCAGCTGAGCAAATTTGCTTGTCCAAATTAGACTGGTTTGCTGTTGGTGGGCTATTTCACCTGAATTTTATGAGATCGATTGAAGCCAATCTTCTTGATTTGTAGACATGATCGAGTTTTGAAGATGTACAAGGCTGAGGCCAAGATATGCACCCGCAATAGATACCCCCCCACTCTTCAGCCCGAACTAGAATTGAGGTCAAGTGTAAAAAGTATTGGTTCAAGACCAAAGCCAATCCGAACTTCGTATCTCGGTAATTAGGTCAGAGGGCTAGCAAGGGTGGGACATGTGTCAAAAATCCATCCCAAAGATTATTTCGATCCACTGATCTAGGTTGTTGAAGGCGGGGATCCAAGCTAGGCCATTGATGGCCAATCGTGAGATACCACTCGACGTCCATCAATGGTGGCTAAGTGAATCGGCACGAGATCGGGGTCATTCGAGCTCCATATATAGCCAGTCACTATCCATGGGGCTCCACCACTTATGATATTTTATTCTCTCTGAGTTTGGAGCGGAGGTCTTAGGCGCGACAAACCTCCGGTGATTGCCATCAGCAGCCATGGTCGTCCTCTGCAACCAAACTTTGAGCTCTAAATTTAAAGCCCGGTCCTTGGGTTTGCTCGATCATCTATCTTAGACAAATCTTTCTTTCTTTCTTTTTGTCACTCAGATTTTAGCCGAGGATGAGTGTATCGAGCCCATTTCCCATCACATGGTCTTCAGCCAATGACCCAACCGATGCAGACTCTTCTTCAGATGTTAACCCTGCTTCGGAGGAATCCGAGGTCGAAGGGGTGCCTAATTATGGCTCTTTTTATGTAGCTTCGGTCCTCTCCTTCGAGGACTTGGAAGTCTTGCGCTTCCGATACTAAATACCTCTAGAGTTTAAATTAGAGGTCTTTAGTCCTAAGGACCGGATAGCCCTACCTTCCCACGGTTGGGTTGGTCTTTATAAGGAATCTCTTAAGGCTGGCCCAAGATTGCCTTTGCACTTCTTCATCATAGAGCTCCTCAGGGTCTATGAAAATTTTTCTTGTAGTATAGCGCTGAACTCATAATGCTCAATAATAGGCTTTGTCATCCATCTTCTTCTTTTTGGTGTCGAATCGACCATCTGCATCTTCAAGGCATGCTTTTCTTTCAAAAAGCATTCCAAAGATGTCAGATGGTGGTATGCTTTTTCTCAGCTAAAGTGCCGTCTTTTTCGAAGTGCTCCGTTTTTGATTCATAATTGGGAGGAGCACTATTTTTTTTATCTCGACTAAACAATCATGGGACTTTGGTACTTCATAGGATCGACCACAGAGCTTGGTAAATAAAGCTTCAATGTTTATAAATGCCAAGAAGGAAACTTTGAAGCTCGTCTTCAGCCGCGGCATTCGTCCTCTTCATAATTTTCTTATCGAGGAGAAATTATTTGAGGTCGGATTAAGCCCGACTATGGAGTAAGTTCACTCTTCAAGTCTATTACTTTAATTTTCTTTGAGCTAAAGCTTTTAAATGTTTTCATATATGAAGCCCAAGGATGTAGAAGCTCTGCATCATATGGCCGGGAAGAAAAGTCCTCGGAGAGACTCCAGCTTTTAAACATAGTTGAACTGAAGCCATTCTCATTCAGCCTGCTGTCAGCGCTTCAACTCTCGCTCGTAGCTTGACTGCATAGAAGGAGACTCTCGAAGCTAGAGCTGTTCCCCCTCTCAATGTGGTTTCCTCGGGGGAACCAATCCCCCCTTCTTCTGCATCATCATCTCTCTGAGGCTCATCTACTCCACGGGTCTTGGTGTGCCTTTCTCCATGGCCTATTGACCCTGCCGTGACTTCTCAAAGGCCCCTAGCTTGTGCTAATCAAGAGGGCCAAGATTTAAGATCAGGCTTCATGAATAATCGCATTGCTCTTGACTTGCTTCGGATCGTAATACTTTTAGCCGACATCGATACCTTGAATGCTGAAGGCCCAAGGTATCGTATTAAAGATTCATATGACTGATCTGTCCTGCAAGTAGGCCTCGGCTTCGGCCTTCCTTCTTTCTCTCTCTTCTCTCCCTTTTCCTTTTTAACTCCTTTCTTTTTTTCAGCTTATCCACCACATAGATTACTTTGTGGGGGTCTTGAAGGAAGCTTGGCAAGTTTTCGAAGAGGCCGGGGCCCGAGCTTTAAGTGCTAAGGCTAAAGTTATTCAGTCCTCAAAGAAAGTGGACAAGGCTTTGGCATCAAAGGTTGCAGTTGAGAAAGAGGTTCGATCCTTGAAAGCCAAGTTGAGGTCACTAGAGATCGAGGTCGAGAATGCTCAAAGCCAGGCCGAGGCCCTACTGACTAAAGGACTCCGAACTATAGCAAACCAATAGGAGAAGAAGCTGGAGTCCAAGAAGGTAGCTACAGTGGAGGTCTTCCGCTCCTCACAAAAATTTACTACAATAAAGCTGGAGTTCGCCTTGGAGCCGTACATATGGGCTTCACAGACTGCAAAGCCAGGATCCCCAGTCTTTTCCCAGACATTGATCTTGGCCTGCTGGAAACCAACCAGGAGGATGGCAAGGTCAGAGCAAAAGTGGGCAAGGGCTCTAAGGGTGAGGAGGGAACTACCAAAGATGCCTTTGCCCCCAGCCACTGCCCATGGTCATGCCATCCGAGCCCAAGATTTTCATCGAAGGGCAAGATGCTCTTGTTGAAGCTTAGGACCTTTTTTCTTTTTGTAATTAAGCTTGGGCATGTCCAAGTTGATACAAGGAAGCTATTTTTGTACCCCTTGATTCCAACCAAGAAATTTTGTAGAAGGTCGATCTCTCCTGTAAATTTCTCCTTTTAATACAAACTTTGCTTATTGACGATGTCACTCTTTACCACTTCTAGTTTATTAATTTAAAAACCTTCCTCAAGTGGTAGGTGTCCAGCCTTGGGGAGCCAAGTTGCTTTATCTTCATAAACTAAATATTTTATCTGAGGTCAAGGTGCAATAAACTGGAGACGTGGATCATCTGATCTATTGCCATAACCTCCATTCGATTAGTCCGAGGATGAGAAGTGCCATTTGGTCGATGTCGTGGCCTCCGCTCGACTTGTCTAAGAACGAGAAGCATCATTTGGCCCATATCATGGCCTCTGTTCAACTCATTCGAGGACAAGAAGCACCAGTTGGCCCATGTCGTGGCTTCCACTCGACTCCTCCGAGGACGAGGCGTGCCAATTTGGCTAATGTCATTGTAGCCTCCGCTTGACTCATCTGAGGATAAGAAGCACCGTTTGACTGATGTCATAATATCCGCTCAACTCGATCGAGGATGGAGAGTGCCATTTGGCCATTGTTTTTGTCGTTGGGCCTCCACTCAACTTGCATGAGGATGAGGAGTATCATTAAGCCATTATTCCTACTGAAAGTGTGGAAAGGCAATTTTTAATTCCATGAAAAATAAAATGAAATTTTATTACCACTCAATAAGGATTACATCAAGGATAGTAAATTTATAAATTTTTAGCATTCTAAGTTTGAAGAATTGGTATTCCATTCAATCGATGAAGTCGATATGCTCCGGACATATCATCTCATCAACTTGATACGGACCTTCCGAATTTGGTAATAGCTTGCCTCAGTTTGTTTGTTAAGACACTTCTATTCTTTATAAAACAAGATCCCTCGCATGGAGCACCTTTCCTTTATAGTACCGAGCTACTCTCTATTAGTACTTTGCTATTTGGAGCCGAGCCCGCTCTTGTGTTTCTTTTAATAGGTCTAAGTTTGTCCTTAGGTTGTTCGAATTTCCTTCCTTGCTAAACTTTTCCACCTATAATGAAGGTAAGCTAATCTCAAGTGGTATCACAGCATCCATTCCTGAATGCCAAGTTAAAGAAAGTTTTCCCAGTCAAGATTCGCTGCATCATGCGGTAAGCCCAAAGCACATTGAAAAGCTCTTCAACTCGTCCCTTGGTTTGGTCCAACCCGGCCTTTAAATCTTGCAACAGAGGTTGGTTGGTGACCTCGATCTCCCCATTACTTTGGGATGCACAATCAAGGTTAGACGATGTGCAATTCCAAGCTCCACATAGAATTCTATAAATTTGAAATTATCAAACCGGTGCCCGTTATTTATAACAGTGGCCAACGATAAGCCATACCTATAGATGATAGATTTCCATACCATGTAGCAACCTTGGCTTCCATGATGTGCACCAACGCCTCTATTTCTACCCACTTCATATCACGATATATAAAAATATTTTTTACGCCACCACGATTGGAAAAAGCCCGAGAATGTCCATTCCCTATTGAACAAAATGCTAAGGGGTTGTTATTGGTGCCGGGGGGTTGAAAGCCAATGCTGAATTAATACTTGAGTTTCGTTGACATAGGTCATATCTTCGCACAAGGTCAGCTGTATCTTGTCGTATGATCGGCCAATAATATCCTTGTCACCGCATCTTATAGGCTAAGGCTCTGTTTGTGAACCTCTTGTGGGGCATAGTTGGCTTCTAAGAAGGTGCGGTACTAGAGAAGTGGTAACGAATGAGACCTACATAATTTTTTTCCATTCATTAAGTATCGAGATGCTTGGAATCTCAGTTTTTTTGCCTCATCTCAATCAAGAGGCAAAGTCCTTTCCTTTAAAAATCAAATGAGTGGGTCCATCCATCTGAGCTCATGGTCAGTCTGGATGATCGAGGCTTTCTCAGTGCTTGGGCTATCAAGTATCTCCATATATGAGCTTCTCTTGAGGTTAGCTACCCCAAAGGTGGCTAGTCATGATACAAGGTTGGTTTTGGGGTTTTTTGCTTTGGAAATTTGTTGAATATTGAAGGTAGTGAAATTGGACACAAAACTCTTTACCTTGTCCAAGTATTTGGTCATACTAGGTTCTCATGCCTCATACTTGCCCTGCACTTGCCCACAACGAGCTTTGAGTCACTATAGACCTTCAAGCTACGAACCCCTAGCTCCTAGTCTGGCTAGCAATGCCTTATACTTGGCTTCATTATTAGAGGCCTTAAATCTAAAGCGCAATGTATATTTGACAACCACTCTTTCCGAATTAGTAAGAATAAACCTGGCCCCAGAGCCCACTGCATTGGAGGAACCATCCACGTGAAGGGTCCAACATTCCTCAGATTCCTAAGCATCTAGCTCTTGTTAGATATATGTGCCCTAGAAGCCAGAATTGGCTGACACTTGTAATACACTTCTAGGGGCAAAATTATAACTTTGACTAATATCAATAAAATGGATTATTTTTTATCACATATATGTATTTAGTGTTTGTGATACATTCTTTGAGTTAATGGTAATGATAATTCATATTTTCAAGAGTTAAAAATTTAAGACATGAATAATCATTATTAACTCATAAAATGCTTCCGACCATAGGATCATCACGAGGATGGTGATTGATCCGAAAGGTTGGTGTACAATCGCTTCTCTTTAGTAGATGAGTCTTGAGTCTATGGTGTGGAGACACCAAAGTGAGAGTACAGGTACTCGTTAGAGAATGAGGGCACTGAGCGTGACCACCTCGAGTAGTCATTAGGAGAGTCTACCTTCTCGTCAATGACTGACTCGATGCTGCAGTAGTGTGTCTGGTTCTTTGATCTGAGGTGCATCGGCAGTTCACCTTGAGGGTGTTATAGTTTGACTACACCATTACTCGATCTCCTAGCCATTCAAAATTCTGAGGTGTATGTTGGCTATAGCATGTTCATTGTAGGAACTGGATTGCATCAAGATGGAATCTATCTACCTCGGTGGTAGAGGAGCAGCCCTATGATAATCATGAGAATCAAGTCCAAAAGTCCATGGCCATGGCAGAGTGAAATAATAGAAAGAGTTTCTATTTAGATTTTCACATCGGACTCGAATCGAATGATTACATCATATGATAGAAACTAGGGTTTGACGAGTTCACCTTAACCCTAATCTGATCGGGGCTCAAGATAGAAGAACTTAATCACATAGGTAGCTGCACCAAGAGGTTCGCATTCAGCTCTGATGGGTTGCCACCATATACTGCTAGGTGTCACTGATGGATTTTGGGAGCAATTAGAATGATTTAGATGATCGATCATTCTAGCTGTTCGAATCAGAAGAGTTCTGATCCATCGAAAGAAGTTTCGATGATGTCGATGATAGAGATCATGACATATCCCATTACCATACAGAACTGAACCTAACTGGATCACACAAATAAGGGTTTGAATCTGGTGATCATCAATTGAACTGATCTAGTTCAATTGATCTGAATGAGATTCAATTAGGTTCAAGAAAATCGTGCTAGCACTCGATTGAACCTAACGTTCTTCTTTTGCTATCATAAATAAGTTGTCCTGTCTGAGCCAAAGGAGTTTGTGCTCAATCAGAGGCCTTCATATGGTCTGACTGGAGGTTGTCCAAGTCAAAAAAGATTGTCTTATTTTGTAAGACATTACCTGCCATTTTTGGTCACCTGCCATTTCTTGTTCTTTGACTTTGGTCAAAAGTCTACCTTTGACTGGTCAAACATTGACCATTGACACTTTGACTTTTGACCACATGTCATGCACCTATTGGAGAGCTGGTGGGGGCCTGTCCCCCTACCAGAACCTAGCAAGGAGGAGGGCGCACGCCACCCTAGGCGTGTGCCCAAGTTGGAGGCGCCTAGGAGTCCTTGTTGGACAAGGACTCCATCTCCTTTTTGGATTCCAATTAGAGTTCTCCTAAGAACCAACTTTGACTGGATCTTAGGCACCCTCTAAGGAGGAATCCAAGGGACTCTATTCCCACCAATCAGATTTAGATCTGATTTCACAAAGGGTTGTGATTGGTTGGGAAGAAGAGGAGTTGGATCACGCTTAGTCTATAAATAAGACCCTGCGCCCAACTCAAATGATAGAAGAACAATTCCCACATGCCCCAAGGCTGCCTCTCCTCCTCCTTCCTCCATGCCAAAACCACCTTCTCCCTCTCCTCTCCACGTCCAAAAGGAGTTTTGGATTTTTGGTTGGTGCGATTCAGATCAAAGAAAGGCGATTGAAAGCTAGAAGGCTGCACTGCTGCAAAGGACGACTGCTGATCTTCAAAAGATGTTTTGAAGATCCTCCAGATCAGATCCAGATCTGATTTTTGGAGACGTGATAGAGAAGAAGAGGATCTCCAGATCAGCCCAAGTGGATATCGATAGAGGCCAGGTGCTTGCGTGGCTAAGATCCAGAACCTTCCGCTGCATACAGGATCATCAATAGGGATAATTAGGATTACCCAAATCAAGATAAATTAAATTTAATTTAATTTATTTTATTTTATTTTATTTATTAAATAATAAGAATCAGATCTGAAAAATATATATCAGATCTGATTGGGATCAAGAGAAAAATTTTTGAAATATATCTCTTGATCTGATCAGATCTGAACGAACCTGGACCGAAAAATCAGGATTTTCCTTCAACTGGTATCAGAGCCAGGTTCTAAATTATTTAGATCTAATTTTAAATTTATTTTAATTAGAAAATAAGTGATTTTAGATGTCACATGAGATGTGATCAGATCTGAAATTCAGAAAAAATTAAAATTAAATGATTTGGATCTAAGATTAGGAAATATGCATGACTAGTTCTAAAATAGAATAGTTCTATAGAATAGTCTTGCATATTTTTGATTTAATCTGATTAAATCATATTTTAGATCCTTTTATTTACTATTTTTTGATATTATAAGTATTATAATAATATCTAAAAAATAGTAAATAAAAATTATTTAATTTTAAATATCATATGAGATATGATTGATGCATGTCTAGACTAGTTGTAGAATAGTTCTACATAATTGTCTAGATTAGAATTTATTTTGATTAGATCAATTTAAATCTAATTTTTTAGATTATTATGAGATAATTTAGATCTGAAAAATATGCATGATTCGATACATGAGATGTATGCAAAATATGCCATGATTAGATCTAATTTGTATATGAGATATATGATATAGATCTAAAACTATTTTGTAGTATTGCATGTTCCTGATTAAGGCGTTCCTCTTGGCCGTCCGATCATAAGAACGAAGAAGGATTTAAAGGCCCTCTCTTCCCATTCGATGGGGTGTTCTTATGATGTGTAGGGGTGCTGCGTGTTCGTCCTTAATCAGAAACCCAAAACTTACTTTCTGCAAAACCCTAGATCCTGAAATCCTAGGATTTATTGTGCATATTTTATTTATGAACCCTACTTAATTAAGAATTAAGATTATGGAATATTAATTAGGTCTAAAATTGAGAATTTTAGATCTAAGACATATTCATAATACTGGGTTCGGGCTTGGGTAGCTCAATTAGGTCTAAGCGGTTGATCAAACCGAATCAAGAGTTGGTTAGATGGGATCAACAATGCTTAAATTGACCAGCCTAATAGGATTAAGTCTGGGTCAAGATCGAGTCACGATCAAGCAAGACCTAATTAGGCTCAGAGGTTAGAGTCTGGATTGTAGGCTAACCCAATTGGTTCTGACTCAACAATTTGGTGTCTAAGGTAAGTTTGGCACATACGACCGACTGGATTTTTAATTGGAAGCTACTCGACCTGAATGCGTTCTTGTATGAGTTAATGGCATATTCCTTCCACCGGTCTCACTTACCTGGCCATATCTGTTGACACAGTTCTGATCTGAGGTGGTCAATAATCCGAGCTAACCCATGCCACTAGGTTAGTCATAATTGTTATGACTAATGCCAAGTCTAGTTTAATGAGACCTGAATCAATTCTTCCCTAAGAAAAGATTAAGTCTGAGGTCTTCCACCATTGTAGATGTGCGGGCCCTTCCCGGGGTTGATTGTTCTCGGCTGGATACAGTGGCTCAGTTGCACCGAGAAGATGCAACCATGTCTATTAGGCATTGGATGCTATGGGCTGGAGGATGAGTTGGGCTCAATATTTCGGATACGGTGAGAGACTCAATTAGGAACCCAGTCTATGCAAATGGTGGGTCTGACTTAACTAAGGAGTGGATCAATATTTCCGGATACGGTGAGATTCATGAATTAGAGACCAAGTTCGGGTGCACCATGATTAGAGAATCATTGAACAAGAGTTGTTCACTCATTGGCTAACCCATCACCAATAACTGTTAGGTGAGGTGATGAGTCAGTTGGTGAGACCGCACCACCCACTAGAAATCATTAATCGTGGAGATTTTCGCATCTCTACAGAGGGAGTGTAGGGATCCGAGAAAATAGTGGGAAGCTAATTTATTTAAAAATAAAAATCCTAAATAAATTGGTCAAGTCAATAATTACAGTATCTAACTAGAATCTTTGACTCTCTACAGAAAAATATCTGCGTCCAACCCATTGGCACGTATCCTGGACACACATAGACTGACCGGACCCAATTATAAAGATTGGCTCAGGAACTACAAAATTATTTTGGATTCCGAGAAGTTAACCCATGTTTTGGACCAGGACCCTCCCACCTTACCAGCCCGTCCATCATTGAACAGAGAGCATCTCTGGAAAAATGGATAGACGAAGATAATAAGGCCAGATATTACATGTTGGGCTCGATGTCTGATGAGCTCCAGCGCCAACATGAAGATATCGGGACTGCTCGCCAAATGTTGGCTCACCTGCAGGAGATGTTTGGTGAACAGAGTCGCGCAGCCAAATATCAAGTCACGAAATGACTTTTTAAGGCTAAGATGCGTGATGGGCAGTCAGTCCAAGATCACTGTCTGACAATGATCAAGGACATGGAAGAGCTTGAGAAGCTCGGTGTGAAGTTAGACTTGGACCTGCAGAACGATATTATTCTGCAATCCTTGACTGATGCATATGGGCAATTCATCATGAATTACCACATGCATAAACTTCAAAATTCCTTGGCCGAATTAATGAATATGCTGGTTACCGCTGAGCTTTCTATGAAAGGTTCTAAAGGCTCAGTTCTTGCTATGGAACGGACTTCTTCCAAAAGAAAGTCTTATGGAAAGAAAAAGAAGTCTGTGAAAAAGCAAAAGGTGGAAGGATCAAAGAAGAAGAAGGCAGAACCGAAGAAAAGGCCGATGTCAAAGGAAAAGTGTTTCCATTGCAACAGCGACGGCCATTGGAAGCGGAACTGCCCTACTTACCTGGCCACCCTGAAGAACAAGAAGGAAGGTCCTTCTGGAGGTATGCTCGTTATTGAGTCTAACCTTACGGATTTCTTCTGCATCCAGTTGGGTGCTTGACTCTGGTTCTAGTGCTCATCTGTGCACTTCTATGCAGGGTCTTGAGGATAGCAGGAGGCTGAGGGATGGAGACATGATCCTACGCATCGGTAATGGAGCAAGAGTTGCTGCAGTAGCCGTGGGAACATACCCTCTTCGATTACCATCTGGTTTAGACTTAGTTTTGAAAGACTGTTATTATGTGCCTGCAGCTAGCAGGAATTTGATTTCTGTTTCATGCTTAGCATAAGAAGGTTATGTGATTACCTTCTTTAAGGACCATTGTAACATTCTTTATGAAAGAAATAAAATTGCAAATGGTTTCCTTATTAATGGTCTTTATCAGCTACATATTGATGTACCTGTTCTAACTATCGAGCAAAACGTGAATGCCAAACGACCTAGGGATAGTCCAAACGATAGATATCTATGGCACCTGAGATTAGGTCATATAGCAGAAGATAGGATCAACAAATTGGAGAAAAATGGGCTATTGAGTCCATTGACTTTCGAGTCATATCCAACTTGTGAATCTTGTCTTCAAGGCAAAATGACTAAACTCCCTTTTGTTGGACATGGGGAGAGGGCCACAGATCTCCTTGCCCTAGTACATACTGATGTGTGCGGCCCATTTGATGTGCCGGCTAGAGGCAATTTTGTCTACTTCATTACCTTTATCGATGATCTGTCTAGGTATGGGTATGTGTATCTTATGAGACACAAGTCTGAAGCTTTTGAAAAGTTCAAAGAATTCAGACATGAAGTAGAAAAAATAAACTGAAAAACCCATTAAGGTTCTTCGATCAGATCGAGGAGGTGAATACCTTAGCCGAAGAATTCCTAGACTATCTCAAGGAAAATGGCATAGTCTCTCAATGGACTCCACCAGGAACACCTCAACTCAATGGGGTTTCAGAATGGAGAAATCGGACTCTATTGGATATGGTTCGATCCATGATGAGCTTCACAGACCTCCCTGATTTTCTTTGGGGACACTCATTGTTAACTTCAATCTATCTACTGAATAGGGTTTCCTCTAAAACCGTTCCTACCACACCGTATGAGATATGGCACGGTAAGAAACCAAGTCTGAGTCATCTCAGAATTTGGGGTTGTCCGGCTCATGTCAAAAGACAACAAGCGGACAAGTTAGAGTTTAGGTCCTTTAGAGCTCGATTCATAGGATATCCTAAAGAGTCATTAGGATACTATTTCTACATTCCAGAAGACCACAATGTGATTGTGAGTCGACATGCCATCTTTCTTGAAAAATAGTTTATTCAAGATAGCGGCATTGGAAAGCAGATCAAGCTTGATGAGAAAGTCTCACAAGTACAACGAGCTAAGGACCAATTGGAACCAAATCAGGTTGAGCCAATAAGAACACTACCTCCTCCACCTCGTAGATCGGAAAGAGTTTTCCCATCCCCCTGAAAGATACTTAGGTATTATTTCAGAGGATGTAGAGAAAATGTTCCTCGTAGGTAATGGTGCTCATGGTGATGATCCCAAAACCTACAACGAGGCGATATCAGATATCGACTCCGAGAAATGGCTAGAGGCAATGCAGTCAGAAATTGACTCGATGCACTCAAACCAAGTCTGGACCTTGGTAGATCCACCAGAAGGTATAGTACCTATTGGGTGTAAATGGATCTTCAAGAGAAAGATTGGTGCAGATGGGAATGTGGAGACATTCAAGGCTAGACTAGTGGCAAAAGGTTATAGTCAACGCGAAGGCATTGACTATCAGGATACCTTTTTCCAGTGGCTATGCTAAAATCCATCCGCACATTGCTTGCCTGTTGCAGCCTATTTCGATTATGAAATATGGCAAATGGACGTGAAAACGGCATTCTTAAATGGATATCTTGAGGAAGATATCTATATGGAACAGCCGCTAGGTTTCACATCCAGTGATACTGATCACAAGGTTTGCAAGCTGCAAAGGTCCATATATGGACTTAAGCAAGCATCTCGGAGCTGGAACACTCGTTTCAATGATGTGATCAAAAAGTTTGGTTTCATCAAAAATGAAGAGGAACCATGTGTTTTCAAAAAGGTCAGTGGGAGCGCACTGTTGTCTTCCTCGTATTGTACGTGGATGACATCCTCCTTATTGGGAATGATATTCCCATGTTGACATCAGTCAAGATGTGGTTGTCCAAGGAATTCTCCATGAAAGACCTAGGTGAAGCATCCTTTATTCTAGGAATTAAGGTCTATAGGGATAGACCGAATAGGATGCTAGGACTTTCACAGAAGATGTACATAGAGGAAAGTACTAAAGAGGTTTAGTATGGAAAACTCTAAGAGGGGATTAATACCCTTCAGACATGGTATTCATCTTTCCAAGAAGATGTGCCCTAGCACACCTGAGGAAATAGAACGCATGAGCAAGATCCCTTATGCTTCTGCAATAGGGAGCCTCATGTATGCCATGCTATGTACACGACCTGATATAGCCCATGCTGTGAGTGTCACAAGCAGATATCAGTCAAATCCAGGTGAAGAACACTGGACTTCTGTGAAATGTATCCTTAAGTACTTGAGAAGAACTAAGGATATGATGTTGGTCTTTGATAATGGAGAACTCCAAGTTCAGGGATACACAGACTCGGATTTCATGTCCGATATAGATGATCGAAAGTCGACATCTGGAAGTCTGTTTGTGTGCAATGGTGGTGCTGTCAGCTGGAAGAGTTCCAAGCAAACTGTGATAGCAGATTCCACCATGGAAGCAGAATATATCGCTGCATCAGAGGCTGCGAAGGAAGCATTCTGGTACAAGAAGTTTGCTGCAGAAATTGGAGTAATGCCATCAGATGCCATTCCTCTATACTGCGACAACAATGGCGCCATAACCCTTGCTAAGGAGCCAAGGTCTCACCAAAAATCCAAGCACATTGAGCGGCGATACCACCTCATCCGCGATTACCTCGAGAAGGGTTATGTCGAGGTCAAGAGAGTCAACTCCACAGATAATGTGGCAGACCCACTTACAAAGTCGTTGGGCCAGCAGAAGATCGAAGCCCACCTTGAGAAGATGGGACTTAGACTTGTAGCCAATTGGCTTTAGGACAAGTGGGAGATTGTTAGATATATGTGCCCTAGAAGCCAGAATTGGCTGACACTTGTAATACACTTCTAGGGGCAAAATTATAATTTTGACTAATAATCAATAAAATGGGTTATTTTCTATCACATATGTGTATTTAGTGTCTGTGATACATCCTTTGAGTTAATGGTAATGATAATTCATATTTTCAAGAGTTGAAAATTTAAGACATGAATAATCATTATTAACTCATAAAATGCTCCCGACCATAGGATCATCACGAGGATGGTGATTGATCCGGAAGGTTGGTGTACAATCGCTTCTCTTTAGTAGATGAGTCTTGAGTCTACGGTGTGGAGACACCGGAGCGAGAGTACAGGTACTCGTTAGAGAACGAGGGCACTGAGCGTGACCACCTCGAGTAGTCATTAGGGAGTCTACCTTCTCGTCAATGACTGACTCGATGCTGCAGTAGTGTGTCTGGTTCTTTGACCTGAGGTGCATCGGCAGTTCACCTTGAGGGTGTTATAGTTTGACTACACCATTACTCGGATCTCCTAGCCATATGGAAATCCTGAGGTGTATGTTGGCTATAGCATGTTCATTGTAGGAACTGGATTGCATCAAGATGGAATCTATCTACCTCGGTGGTAGAGGAGCAGCCCTATGATGATCATGAGAATCAAGTCCAGAAGCCCATGGCCATGGCAGAGTGAAATAATAGAAAGAGTTTCTATTTAGATTTTCACATTCGGACTTCGAATCGAATGATTACATCATATGACAGAAACTAGGGTTTGACGAGTTCACCTTAACCCTAATCTGATCGGGGCTCAAGATAGAAGAACTTAATCACACAGGTAGCTGCACCAAGAGGTTCGCATTCAGCTCTGATGGGTTGCCACCATATACTGCTAGGTGTCACTGGTGGATTTTGGGAGCAATTAGAATGATTTAGATGATCGATCATTCTAGCTGTTCGAATCAGAAGAGTTCTGATCCATCGAAAGGAGTTTCGATGATGTCGATGATAGAGATCATGACATATCCCATTACCATACAGAACTGAACCTAACTGGGTCACACAAATAAAGGGTTTGAATCTGGTGATCATCAATTGAACTGATCTAGTTCAATTGATCTGAATGAGATTCAATTAGGTTCAAGGAAAATCGTGCTAGCACTCGATTGAACCTAACGTTCTTCTTTTACTATCATAAATAAGTTGTCCTGACTGAGCCAAAGGAGTTTGTGCTCAATCAGAGGCCTTCATATGGTCTGACTGGAGGTTGTCCAAGTCAGAAAAGGTTGTCTTATTTTGTAAGACATTACCTGCCATTTTTGGTCACCTGCCATTTCTTGTTCTTTGACTTTGGTCAAAAGTCTACCTTTGACTGGTCAAACGTTGACCATTGACACTTTGACTTTTGACCACATGTCATGCACCTATTGGAGAGCTGGTGGGGGCCTGTCCCCCTGCCAGAACCTGGCAAGGAGGAGGGCGCACGCCACCCTTAGGCGTGTGCCCAAGTTGGAGGCGCCTAGGAGTCCTTGTTGGACAAGGACTCCATCTCCTTTTTGGATTCCAATTAGAGTTCTCCTAAGAACCAACTTTGACTGGTCTTAGGCACCCTCTAAGGAGGAATCCAGGGGACTCTATTCCCACCAATCAGATTTAGATCTGATTTCACAAAGGGTTGTGATTGGTTGGGAAGAAGAGGAGTTGGATCACGCTTAGTCTATAAATAAGACCCTGCGCCCAACTATTGATAGAAGAATCAATTTTCCCATGCCCCAAGGCTGCCTCTCCCCTCCTTCCTCCATGCCAAACCACCTTCTCCCTCTCCTCTCCACGTCCAAAAGGAGTTTTGGATTTTTGGTTGGTGCGATTCAGATCAAAGAAAGGCGATTGAAAGCTAGAAGGCTGCACTGCTGCAAAGGACGACTGCTGATCTTCAAAAAGAGTTTTGAAGATTCTCCAGATCAGATCTAGATCTAATTTTTGGAGACATGATAGAGAAGAAGAGGATCTTCAGATTAAGCCCGAGTGGATATCGATAGAGGCCAGGCGCTTGCGTGGCTAGATCCAGAACCTTCCGCTGCATATAGGATCATCAACGGATAATTGGATTACTTAAATTAGATAAATTAAATTTGATTTAATTTATTCTTATTTATTTTATTTATTAAAATAATAAGAATCAGATCTAAAACATCCCAGATCTGATACAGATCAAAGAGAAAAAAATTTGAAATATATCTCTTGATCTGATCAGATTTGAACGAACCTGGATCGAAAAATTAGGATTTTCCTTCAGCTCTAATGCAGGCTCTTTTTCGGGAATAGTACATTCTAGTTAGGATGAAGTTTGCTAGGACTTGCACCTAGATAGAAGGTCGGGAGAGGTACTTTATATCAATCTCCCGAAGCTCAATGGCCTACTCAACCAACCGGCCCAAAGTGTCCAATCGATGAAGTACCATCTTAATGGGTTAGTCAGTGAGGACTATGATAGCATATGCTTGAAAGTAAAGGCATAGTTTTCATGCCGAGATGATAACGGTGTATACAATCTTCTCAAGTTTTGCATATATGGTCTCGACATCATGGAGAACTCAGCTAACATAATATGTAGGCTTTTGAAGCATTCTCTTTTGTCGGAAGAGCACCGAACTGATTGCTTGGGTGGGGACGGCGAGGTACAAATATAAAACTTCCTTGGGCTCCAACTTGCTGAGGAGAGGTGGAGAATGAAGATATTTTTTCAACTCTTCAAATACTGTTTGGCACTCTTCCGTCTATTGAAAATCTTTTGGCCGCTTGAGGACTCAAAAAAAGGGAAGGCTCCTTTCAGTCGGTCTTCAAAGAAACCTATTGAGGGCTGCTACTCTTCCCATGAGATGCTGCACCTCCTTGATGGATCTGGGCGATTTCATTTTCTGCAGCACTTGTATTTTTTTTGAGTTAGCCTCGAACCCCTATTGCGACACCATGAAGCTGAGGAACTTGCTGGAAGTGACCCTAAAAGCAAATTTATTGGGGTTGAGCTTGAGCTAAAAATGTCATAACATGGCAAAAGTTTTTTTGAGGTCGACAATATAGTGCTCGATGGTTGTACTCTTAACGAGCATATCATCTACGTACATCTCTATGTTCCCCCCGATTAGTACCTTAAAGATTTTATTGACGAGTTGTTGGTAAGTTACTCCTACATTCTTTAAGCCAAATGACATGATCCTATAGCAAAAAAAATCTCGGTTGGTAATGAAATCTATTTACTCCTTATTTTCGAGAGTCATGTGGATTTAATTGTAACTAGAGAAGACGTCCATAAAAGAGAGGAGCTGGTGACCCGATGTAGCATCCATAAGTTGGTCAATTTGAGGCAGTGGGTAACTATCCTTGAGGCATGTCTTGTTGAGATTTGTGTCATCGACACACACTCACCATTTTTTATTTGCTTTTTTAACTAATACTATATTGGCTAGCCACTCGGGATAGTAAATTTTCTATACGAAGTTAGCTTTCAAAAGCTTATTGACCTATTCTTCTATTGTTTTTTAATGCTCTAATGCGAAACTCCTTTCTTTTACTTAACTGGATGGTGCTTCAAATCCACATGTAGGTGATGGACGATTATCTCTGGATCTATGCATGGCATATTTGAGGCCAACCAAATAAACACATCTATGTTGGATCGGAGGAACAAGACGAGGTAGTGGCAATCCTCTTCATTCAGGTTAGAACCAACTTGAACTACTTTAGTTGGGTCCACCTCCTTTAATAGAACCAAGATGAGGTCTTCCACCAGTTGAGCTTTTTGCTCCACTAGTTTGTGCCAAACATCTAGCTTCGCTGTTGGAGGCTCCTTAAAGGATTTTCCGCATAAAGTTGCCATATAATATTCTCCAGCCAACTGGTGGTCCCCTCGGACCTCACCGATCCCTTGAGGAGTGGAAAATTTCATCACTAGGTGATAGGTCGACACTATGCTCGAAAGCCATTCAGCTTGGATCAGCCTAATATGGCATTATAAATAGATGGAATCTTCATAATCAAAAAGTCGACTTGAATGGTTGATCACTTCAAAGTTCGTCCAGCAGTTATGGGGAAGGATATTGCCTCCTCCACAAGTATGGTATTGCCAAAGAAACCAATCAGGGGGGACACTATTTTCCATAGCTGATCATAAAATAAATCCATTCTTGCAAAGGCATCGTAAAATAAAAATTTGCAGAACTTTCATTATCAAAATATATCGTACATCGAAAACTGAAATACTTAGAGTGACTATAACTGGATCATCATGAGGGCATGTTATTTCTTTGATGTTGGCATTGAAGAAAGTAATCTTATCTTCGATCCTTCTCTTCTTCTGCTTTTCCTCTTCAATTCGATTCTTCCTTAGGCTAGTTTAGCTTGGCTCAGGTACTAGATTGCTAGGCCGAGCCCTAGAGAGGGTATGGATTACTCCTATCATAGGCTTGTTCTCTTGAGGGTCTTCTCATCATGATGGCTCGGGTCTAGTCTCCGTTTAGTTCAGCCATTCCATCATGAACTGCCTCAGTCACCCTCATCTGATGAGCACTTCAATCTCATATTTGAGTTGCCAACATACTTTCATATCATGATCATGATCTCGATGGTATCAATAGTACTTTCTCATATTTCATGCATATGGTGGACTGTCATCCTCTTCGGCCTCAAAAGATCTCCTTGTTGTTCTATTTCCATTTGTATTTGAGCTATAGAGGTGTTGAGTGGAGTATAATTGTTGTATCTCTAAGGTGGGGATCTGGTTTTATGTCATCTGGGTGGAGACTAGGCTTGGGCACCAAGAGGAGTCGTGCAGGACCGACACTTCCTTCCATTATGGCATTGTCCTTCATGCTTTTGTTCCTTGCCCCTTTGCTTATCATCCTTCTTATTCTCTTGAGGTTCATTGCCGGCATTCTCTCCATGTTGAGCCCAAGCTTCTTCTGCATTGGCATACTTTTCTACTCTTGCCAACATCTCGGTGAAATCCCTTGGATACCTCTTTTCAAGTAAGAAAAGAAGGTCATTCTTCTATAGTTCGACTTTAAGTGCGGTCACGAGCACGGACTGATCAAGATCATGTACTTATAATGTTACAGCATTGAAATAGTTGATATAATCTCGTAGGGATTCATTTTTTCGTTGCTTGATGTCGATAAGAAAATCCAAGCCATGGCGTTGCCGGTGACTACTTATAAAATGGGCTATGAACAACCCTCCGAGCTATTCAAAAGAGTCAATTGAGCTTGGCGAAAGTCTGGAGTACCAATACCAAGCTACCTTCCACAGAGTCGATGGAAATGCTAAATAGAGAATTGCATCTATAGCTTCATGAAAGAACATTAGAGCCTTGAAGCTTTCCAGATGATTGATGGGATTCGAGGTCCTATTATACGGTTCAAGTTGTGGCATTTTGAATCGTACTAGAAGCAGCTTATCCAGGATCCTTCCAGTAAATAAGGGGTCGGCATTGAAGCCAAAGTCTTCCCCATATTGCTGAGTTCGGCCCTACAATGCTTCAATTCTCCGTTGCATCTCTTGAAACCTTCTATCCACCTTGGGGTCTCGAACCATATATTGTCCTTGATGGTGAGGAGATAAATTGCCCAAGATGGAGTCTCTTCCTGACCGTGGGGTCGGCGAGCACCCATGTTGTTGTCCTCTGATGGGGTTAGCAGGTCGGCTATGGCGACTGTGCCCCAACCTCAGGCTTCAGGGAGTGAATGTCGGTTTGAAGGTCGGTCCCGTCCTAGGCACAAAACTTCTGGAGGTGGCTGAGGCATGGTAGTTTGCTGTATTTCTCATACTACGGTAGACAAGACTTATACTTACTAGACAAGACTATTGAACTACTCGTTGGATACTGTCGGAATCGGTTGCGGGAGTGGTGGTGCTTGAGCCGGTTCGGGCGCAATGACCTGTGGCTGGACAACTTTCCATCGCACTCCATTGGAGCAACGAGACACGTTTAATGTCCCCCTTCATAATCTCATGGTATTTCTTCCTCTCAAGAATGATTTTCAAAAATAAATGGGAACTCTTACTCTAGTGCCAATCTGTTGCTACCCAAACATGGGCTCAAAGTCAGTGGGCATCTTCTTCGGTAGAGCACGAGGAGAGCTAGTCCTCGGTTGGAGGAGAGGCGCCGAAGTGACGAACTAGAAAGGTTGGAGTGCAGGACCTGCAAGATAAGTCTCTGATCGGATTGTTCTCCAGTGGGAATCCTCCGACATCCAAGTCAGTGATTAGAGAACAATGAAAGAGAGTGAAATCTGAGAAAGATTTTTGAGAGTATATCTTGAGATCTCTGCATGTTCTCTCTTATTTATAGAGGAGTTAGAGTCGTGCATGCTCAGAAGAGTTATCCGATTTTTAGATATTGCGCGTGGATCACATCAATGTAGGTTATTTTTCTGCATCCACAATGTAGGGCCGATTGATTGTTGCCGTTTATAAGCGTGATATGATCTTGGCAGTTGTAACTTTCTTATATGTACTGTCCATGATTAAAGATTGATTTTCTCCTCAAAATAGCCTTCAGGATGATCTGCCAAAAATGCTCTTAGATTAGTCTTCACCCTTCTCAACTTCTTTTAAGGGTCGGTTAGATGGAATTTCGACTCTCACTGAGGAGAATGAAGCCTCGACTTTTTCCAAAAAAAAGATTGGACGAGGTTGACGTGACCACCAGCTGAATAAGTCCGTTTATCAGGTATGCCGCTAGTGGGCTATTTCATCTAAATTTTGTGAGGCCGGTCGAAGTCGATCTCCTAAATCTTCGGAAATGACTGAGGTCCGAAGCCGTTCAAAGCCGAGATTGAGGTGTGCATCGGCAACAATAACCATAATCATTAAGCCTTGTCCTATCATTTTGAGATTGGCTTTATGAACCTCATTTCCTGTAGAAGCTGCAATAGTATTTAGTTTTCTTATTTATTTTTATGACAGTTACTGAGCCTTTGCTCGGATGGGATTATCTCTCTTCGGTTCCTAATTAGCAAAACCCTTGTTCCGCTAGAACCACCCGGAATCTTCTACTTTTAAGTTAAAAAAATACGAAAAAGAAAAGGTTTGATTCGGGTATCAATGGCTGCCACGTTGAGGTTTTTATGTAACATTCTGACCAGGTAAGGGGCCGTCTCCTCAAAAAGGCCATATAATCTTGAGGTAACAACCTCCTTTGTTTAGCTTTGACCAGCAGTGCGCGGCAACCGACCCGACATTTAAAAGCTCGGTTGGATGACGCTGGTCCGTGGTCCATCCGGATTAAATACACCCCTCTCGCCCAAACGCTTTTTCCGATTGACCAGCCCCTGCATTATTGTGTAGAAGAGTACTGGACGTTGCACAATGACGAGACCCTTTAATGCAACGTTTCATACATGAAGTTGCTGAATAATAATAGTTTTGTTCTTTATTTTTTTGGAAATACGACCTAACATGCCGGAGTAACTAATATAAACTCTATTCCAAGTCCTAGAGCGTCACTTGTTCCTTCCAGACGATAATAATGGTCAAATTTTGAGATATTTCACCCTTCTGACATCTTGCAAGAAAGCAATCTACTTATTACGTTGCAAAGGCACGTTACATGTGTATCATGTGGTGCTTATATCACAAGCTACATCACAACCGATTGTCGCATTCAACGTGTTGCACATTGGTGTCTCGCATGCCCAGGCTGTACGCATTGCTTAGGATAGCAGCAAGATATCCTTTCTTAATTTGATTAGAATATAGTAATATATAAAGGCCCAGCGGACAAAATGACCCCGACCAGTATGTTGGGAAACAATATCCCAAGGTGGTATTATACCGTCCATGAACATGAAGTCCTACGTACGCTCTGAAGCACTGTCCCAAACTGTTGGGCATCACGTCCATGACACGAGAATGGCACGAGACATGCAGCCATCTGTGAATCAAAGATTCTTCAGGTAACCATAACAGTAGAATGGATCCTCTACCTACATATAGACTAATAGCTTCCTCCATTTGAAGGTCTTGGCTATCGACTTATTATTTCTTAATGCAAGCATTCGGAAAGCAGTTTTTTACTCGCGGATGTGATGTTCTTCTTGTTAGTGCAGGCGACCACGTTGCGCACGTGAGATCATGTGAAGGCTGATGGTTAATTCTTCTTCGTGATGCCTTTTATTTATTTTAATAAATGAAAGGCCCTTAAAATATGCATTCCAGCTGCATATATTCTGCGACGCAATCCTCCTTCACGAGCCATCTACTACAGTAGTTCGGCGCGTTCAACGTATCCAATTACATAATTTTTTTGAACCAAACAGTCTCGGACAAGAGAGATTTCTGAAACCCCCAGGAATCTTACTGCATTCATGTTCTCTTTCACAGGTTCCACACCCCACTAACACAAAGGGATAAGCTACATTTCCAAGCTACCATCAAAAGCCAAATTAAGCAAACAAACATCATATGATTCCAAAACAAAAATAAGTAGAAACTAAAACGGACGCATCAGAGAGATTGGTAGATAGAAGACAGAGAAAGCAACGGGTGGATTCGTTCAAGTGCTCTTACGAGGCTGTTGGCTTTTTCTCCTTGGCCTGCTACTCCTCGGCTTCTCTTCTTGCTGCTGCTTTTGGGGCTGCTCCGCTGCCACGGCTGCCTCCTCTTCCTCCTCCTCCTCTTCTTCTTCTTCTTCCTTAACAGAAGAGTAGGGAGCTCTGGCCTTGTCTTTCTTCTTCTTGGAACCTTCCTTATCTTCGTCCCCTTTCTCCTCTTCTTCCTTCTGCTCTTCCTCCGCTATCACTTCCTCCCCTTCTTCCTTCTGCTCTTCCTCCGCTATCACTTTTCGCGGCCGGCCTCGACCTCGCTTTCTCGGACGTTCCTGTGGAGATGATGCAGCAGTCTGTTCCGATGCTTCTTCGCCGCCGCTGCCGCTGATCGATAGCGTCGATCTTTTATTGGGTTTCTTCTTCCCCATATCCGATAAAAATCGACTCTTATTACTCCTATCCGACCCCGCCTCCTATCTATCTCCCAAAGAATCCCGAATGAAAACCCAATAAAAAAGCGAATCAGATCGATAAAAATCGATCAAACAGCAAAGCTAATATCTTTCCCCACCAATAGGATCGATCAATCCATCAATCAATACCTTAATCATTAAAACCCTTTCAATCTCGCTATCTCGAGGCCAATCTAATCCCCAAAATATCCAAAAGCTCATATGAGAGCACCCAATCTCTATTTAATATGAGACCTTGGCGGTCGAGAGAGAGAGAGAGAGAGAGAGAGAGAGAGAGAGAGGGAGGGGGGAGGAAAAAATGGAGAGAGGAAGGCACGGGGGAAGACAGGGGTGGGGGGGGGGGTGTGTGGAGAGCACCATATGGTATTATTACAGCGACAACTCTCTGGTAAAAAAAAAAAAAAATCCAATCTCCCCTGCATTCCGAGTACATGGAATTTTTTTTTTATAATTAAAAGAAGAGCAGGACCGTACGGACGGGTATACACCCTTCTACGTGTATGCATCCTCTCCCATGCCTTTTTTGTTTTTTTTTTTTTTTTTTCATCTGTTTTTGTCCCGGCTGCTTTGCAAAGCAATTGTACATGTACAGCCACTGCAATATCCCGAGGCCGGTAGGTAAAACCGAAATAGCTTTCCATAAATCGGTGTCACCGTGGTCACCCCATGATTAGCAACCTAGTTGATGGCATTATTGGCCTCCCTGTAGATATATAAGGTCATATGTGGGGCGATATCGATATGAGTCTACAAAAATCTGTTAATAGAGGATGTTACCATCCTGACGTTCGGCCCTGATGCTAACCCAGGAGATAATTATTCTGGAGTCTCCTTCCATGATTATATTGTCCATCCATGAGATGAAAATGACATAAAGCAAACCTTCCTACGTAGCTCTCATATATTGTTGCATTATAAAGTGATGACTCGCTTGCTGCCACAATGGATGATCTAGAGTCACCAAGGATTTTTTCTCTGTTCTTCATGTTGCTATATATGGAAGTCAGGGCTCCCGGATGAATGAACCACACAGGATACAGCACTTGCAAATATGGAATGCTAGATTTTTTTTAGCTATTAGTCTGAGTATAGTGCAAGGCATGAAGTGAAACCCCTATTCTCAAATAGTCTCTCGTTGTTGGCCAACATAATACAAGATGATCGACTTTTGATGCTAATTGCCTCTGTGCTTGCCCTCCTCAATGAGTTGTAAGGAAATAACTGAATTCCCGATTCCAACTAGATCTACATCACCAACGTAGTCAATAACTTCTTCGATATCTGTGCATTGCTCAAGGCGTAGAGATGCCCCTCCGATGTAAGATACTTGAACAAGACGCTCAATTCCACGCCACCTTTCAAAGGGAGAAACGCATGCATGGAAGATTCCTTGAGCAGGGCATAGAGCTCACCAGCTTTTACTCACGGACTAGCTACCATGCCAATTACCTAGCACCGACCGTCTCCCTAAATTATTATTATTTTTATAGAGATCAGCGTCTTAGGCACGTGCCATGCACGTGGAGGCGAAAGGCGATGACCATGTAACTGGCTTCACGCGTCGGACACGCCCTGTTCTTCATAATTTGAGCAAAGTCGAGCTTAATTGGAAAAGGAGGGCTTTTGACCCCACAAAGAAAGTTGGGACCGAAAAAAGCGTGCTAGTCCCGCTACGGCTTTAGCAGCCTAAGTCCCTCTCCCACAGCTGGATCGAAACGGTGGTCCAAAACGGAAGGATCCAAATAGCGGATTTGTTCTTATCATCCCACGCGCTGAAATCGCAAATTGAGTCTAAGCTTTTGTTATTCGGATAAGAAGCATCGCATGCATGTCTGGTGGCTCTCACCTGCCGCGCTTGTTGCAATGTTAATGTTTAAATACAAGGCAGAAAAGAGTCACACGTGGTTCGTTTCTTTCACTGGTAGTGATGGTGGTGGGCTCCGGTTGTTTCTTTCGCATGAAAGATTGATTAAATTTTCATCCATGATGTGAACGATTCGAGCACGCCTTGCGCAAATTTCAGAGCATTCTACCATCTTTCTTCTATCTATCTATCTATATAGATCTCTAAGCGGCCATCATGCAATCTACGATCAACGTCTCCAAAGAAATCGAATCACACAAGCTTATGTATTTTTTTCATTAGAATACTCTCCTACTTTACAACAGGCATCATTCTAGATTTTTTGGTGATATCAAGAATTTGAATCCTAGACACTCCAAGGATAAGCTTTTGGAAAATAAGAGATGCTAACCAACTTAGACACCAACTCAGATGATAGTTGTAGGCACAATTCTATACTCATTAGTGCAATCAGAAACTTGATTCTTTAATGATATCACAAGACAGTATATCATTTCTTGTAGAATTAACCAACTGTATGGCACTTCTACTTTATGATGACTCAGATTTCCTAACATGGAAGAGGAAATTTGTTGCAATGATAAAAGATTCTGTTAAAACTATGCGTGAAACAACTATTACAATCTGTTAAGAAAACTGTAATGAGTACAACTCACTTTGAAAATAAGATCATCTCTATTGTGAATCTACAAGATTAACCATTTGATTATCCATGTTAAGTCGTTGTCCTAAATTTACAATGAAAGTTGTTTACATGCCAACTACCCTTGTCTTAGTTGTTTGACTCCCATCTTCTTAGAGTTTACCTTGGAATAGGTTCAAGATGCAGATTTTGGGCATATTTTCATTGTACTGCTAAATTAAGAAGAAAAAAAATTATATCCTTGTGAATTCTACATATTTAAATAAAATCATAAAATAAAATATTATGACTGTTATATGAGCTTATCAAATTATATTTCTTGTTTCATACTTGTTTCTTTTTGCATTCGAAATAAACCCGTAGCATTTGTTGTAAGAGACCACGTCTAACACTGATAAAATAATACCATGCTGTTGTACGTAGTTTGGTCAACTACTTGCGTTATAACTGCTACAACTTAATGTAGTTTTATATAACACCAAGTGCATGTAATGCTATTGACCTTTGTGGTCGGCAACTGTCATTCACTTTTCAAGAGTATTATATATGACGATCGATCAACGCCTTGAGCCCTCCTCTAATGTCCTTGAGCCCTTTATTCTTATATATTTTTTCTTCACTTTTTTTTTTTTTTTTCAGTTTAAATACTGATACTTTATGTGAGATAATTATTAATATTATTAGTAATAATTTAAATTTATATTATTTATATTGTGCATATTATTGACTTAAAGTCTGTTATTAGTATTCTCTAAGCCACATGCATCTATTAATCCAACATCAGTATTAAAGAATCTCGAGAACAGACGATGGAAGCGAGCTAAAATAGAAAAATTCTCCTTCCCCACCTAGAGAGAGAGAGACGAAGGGAAGGAACCCAATCCCAATTAAATAGCATTTAGAATAATTAACTATAACCCACATTTCCTTTTTCTTTAAAGAAAAGATGGAGACAGAGTGTGGCCTATAGATTGTTGCTATTAGCAACATCTTGCCATTGTGGTGGTATTATATAATCTGACCTAAAAATATCAGATGATTTTGCAGTTGGGCCGTCTGGTTATTAGAGGTGTAGCTTACGAGGCTCGCTCATGAGACGATGACGACGACGACGACGAAGATATATTCATGATTTCAATAAATTGCTTTGGCCAATGGAACTCTACCCCACCCACCATCCCTCTCTTTCACCCTTGTGAAACCTTGTGCCCTGACCACGGATACCATGGTGAGCCAACCACCATGGGTGGTGGTGAGGTTGAGCTTACTGTAGTTGGCACCTAGGAACATCCATGCATACCGTGGGGGTGGATTGGCCGGCCGAGCATAAGATCCAACTGGGAGTTTTCTAACATATTATTAGTGGAGCTGGGACTACTATAGCTATTGATGCTAGCTTCCATCTAATAGATCTTCGTTAAAAAATTTAGATTTTATTTTATTTAATTATTAAATTCGAAAAGCCTGGCATTATTTTATTGTCACAACCTTTCTGTGCCAAGCTTGGATAATTTTCATGCATGCTGCATTCCTTAGTTGCAGTAGTTGTTTCTCAAATTGATTCTTTGGAATCAAACCCTAATTTTTGTCACCCTCACCATCATGGTAGCCCCTAACCTAGCTACCAATAAAAGTTGATAGGGCAGAACATTATATAATGCATTGCTGACACGTTGGCTATGAATTTATCTATTTTGTCGTGAATCATTGAAGTGCCGGACAGAGCTCATGTCAACGAGAAATTATTGGCTACGTAGATTCATTCGCAAAGTGTTTGTAGATTTTGATTGACTCTTTTTTCATCTTATGGTCAATTATGATCAAAATAATTAATGAATAATAACTGATGTGTGAAGTTTTTATTGATTTTGCTTACGATAGAATGAGTCTATCTAATAATTTTTTCATGTCAACCTCTTATATAATAAATATATTACTTCTTGAAGTCAGTGTATGTATTAGTTTTAAAACTACTATGCTTATTTGAGGAAAATATATCATCAAATAAATCATAACTAATCTAGTTTAAATTAGTTTATATTTGGACATGTATGTTTTAATTTTTGAGACAATCAATGGGAGAATAGCATGTCCTTGGGCCAACTTCTCAAACCTAGAGGGGGAGAAGGCGCAAGCAGCAATGACAGCCAGCGAATCTTAGGATGGGATGATGGCCAGGGTTTACCATCTAATGGTGACCTATATATTTGCACTTTGATGTGAGAAGAATGCATACCAACTACCATTTGATACCTTTCGAGTTGACTCGGACTCAAAATAACCAACTAGCTAGTAATAGGTTTTTATCGTCCAATCCATATTGATGATGGGTTTCTTTTTGCCATCAGCATGAACTGACGTTACTAATGTTGCTGTCCATTCCTGTTCTTCAGTCTGTGTTAACACAGGTTCGTAGTTTTGCAATCCTAATTTTCTAGTCCCATGTGATGAATTAAGTTGATATGATTCAGCTTGCATCTTACTCGATGATGGTCACAATCAAAGTGGTTTCATGCAAATTATGTCCGTGCTATATTTGGTGAATATTAGAAGTTATTGGTTCCCATTTCTTATTCTATGACCATAGAAGTGTGAGCTTTCTTGGCACTTGTGAGTCAAGTGCCGTTATATGATCTTGCCTGGCCATCAATTTTGACTACTCGACTTTGATGCTGCTTCTTTAGTTTTGGGACGACTTTTGAGGCACGGGCTTTCCTGACCCTGCGTCAATTCTGGAAGTTCCAACCGTGCAGCATTTTGTTCCAGAGACGATGGCCCAAGAATTTTAATGCTTCATCTTCCATGTAGTCTGCACCATTGAGACAAGACAAATATTCTTCTTGGGGGCTAAAGAAGGACCGGAGAGGAAGATGACCCACCCGCGTATCCAAAAACTCTGCTATGAAGCTTATCTAGTCCAACTAAATAGCCTACTATCAAACTTCACAATCGAAGAAAGCCAATCAAATTTAGGAAGCCTGGAGACAGAAAGAGCAAGGCCAAGATATTTTGTTGGAGAGCTACCAGCCTTTCAATTCAACATTGAAGACCATTTAATTATCAGCAGAAGAATTAGAACAACCATTTAATATATGGAGAAATATTTGGTGCATCATGTGTGGTATAATAAAATTGATGTGGAGTGCACCATCCAATCATATTGGAGCACGTAATACAAGTAATAATGGAACATCATTTTATGTTGCTCAGCTTTTGTTTTTATCAATTTTTTGCTGATGAAAATATCTTTTTCTTTCGTAGAATAATGAAAGAACAGTATCATGCCATCTTGATGCCATCTAACATAACAGAAAGTCATGATAATATAATAAAAAATTATAATAATTAACAGTAAGTCATATAAAGATACAGAAAGTCATATATATTATTCAGGATAACATATATATTAACAGAAGTCATATAAGGCATCAAAAAGTCATATAGTCATATAAGACATCACAAAGTCTTATATATTATTCAAAATAATATATAAAGATATATAAAATCATATATAATGTTTAAGATATTATATATATTTATAAAAATATATATATATTTTTTAGGATGCTACACATATTCACAAGAAGTCATATAAGCTATCAAAAAGCCATATATATTATTCAGAATGTCATATAAAGACATAAAAAATTATATATAATATTCAGGATGTTATATATATTCACAGAAAGTCATATATATTTTTTAGGATGATATATATATATTCATAGAAAATCATATAAAGCATCAAAAAATCATATGTATTGTTTAGGAAGTCATAATATATTTACAGAAAATTATAATAACCACAGATGATCATATAAATAGACAATAAGTCATATATATTATTCAAGATGTCATATATACTCACAGGAAGTCATATAAAATATCAGAAAGTAGAACAAAAGGAAAGAAAATTTTTGTATGAAAAAAAAAGGAGCGATATTAAATGTTATTTTATTATTATGTATATTATGTGGTCCAATATAATTGAACGATGCACTTCACGCCAATTTTACTTAATCGCATAAAGAATTACTCTTAATCCATGACGACATATCATGCAGCTGCCGGCTTCTTTATTAACGAACACTGCTACCTAGCTCATGCAAATGATGAACCTCATTCAAGAAATCCATATAGGAGGGAAACTTTGGTGAGGAGTATCAAAAAGAAATCACTACCTAGGTGAATGCCTTTTGAATTCCAGTTTGCATAAAATTCCATCAAGCTTCTGATGCTTCTAATGGGAAATAATTTTCTAGGCACTGATAAAGTTATTGAGAACATAACATCCCTTGGTAAAAGCAAACTGAGCTTTATCAAGAAGAGCAGTGACCTGAGGGACAAGTCTGCTAGCAAGAACTTTGGATATTATCTTAATTAGACTTGAGCCTTGTTTCTTTTATAATATCAGACGAATGAGACTTGAGCCTCCTTTCTATGTAAGCAAGATTATTTTAGCTAGATAAAATTATGGGCTATAAATGAATTTTCCCAAGCCAAGATTTGCATCGCTCTAGCTTAGCCTGATAAATAAGGAAACTGATGAGCTTGAACTGAGGTTAACTACAAATGTTTGAGCTTGGTTCACTTACTAACAAACAAGCTTGAATAGCTTGCAAGCCAAGCCCAAGCCTCCAGCCTAGAGTGGCCGAGCTTCAGTTTGTTTATACTTCAAACCTTAAAAATTGGGTTAGGGCTTTGCTTGTTTCCTAATTAGGATGAGTTCAAACAAGTTTGTAATCGAGTTGAGCCCTAGCTGTTGACATATTACTTAGCTCATTTACAATCCTAATAAAGCAGATTGATTTGGCATTGTACCATTATCTCGAGATTTTTTTTTTTTTTTTTTCTGAGCATTGCTTGTTTTTTTTTTTTGGTTCTGATATCATAGGAAATTTGTAATCTTTCTACTTATTTGATACAGTTCTCATATTTCTTAGGTTCAAATAAGTCCTTGGTTGACGCAAAATGTCAACATCAGTGCATATTGTACTTGGTGTACACGATGCTGCAACGATGCAAATTTAGTTATTATTACTACAAATTATATCAGAATTAGTGCACATAGAGCTAATATAAGTCCATATAGTCATAGAATGGTGTGAAGATTATTTTGGATATTTTTGAAGAAATGTTAGGATCATGTTTGAATATTCTAAAAATTAAATGAAGCGATTTTTGCAATTAAGAAAAAAGAAATACCCTAAAAAAATCTTTTTCAAAGTCTTCCAATCGATTAAATAACTAGTATCAAGTTGGATTTTACTTTGAGAGATATAATCCACCAATTGGTCCATATATTAAGGAAAATCATTTTTAAAGAGCAGAGGTTTGCACAATTTGCAGTTACGTATCTAAGAATGACTCTCTCTCATTAGGAGAATTCCTCCGTCGACAAGGGAAGACAAGAAAATGAGGGTGCTTGGGCGTCTGGGATCATGAGAACAATTAAACTGTTGATCCACAAAGCCCCCAAACCCTACCGTTGGCTCCCACCCTCTTCACAGCTAGTACTCGTGCCATTCCTGGAGGCATATTGGGAATACCATATCCATACAACTCAGAGAGAACTAATGGATACGTTCCAATATTATAGGCAGAACAACTCACATACTCATGTAAAATATCGGAGCCAAGAAAAAGGGCAAATTTATAATTTAGCATATCATACTATTGGTATTATTGAGAATACCACACCTTATAAAGACCCTAGCCTTGGTTGGCTAGCATGACTAGCTACCCTCCTACCGGAAGCGTGCGTTGGGCATCTGTAGCTGAGATCCCCCATCGACTTCATGTTTTGATCATGTCGGATGCTCGTGGAAATATTTATACTTGTCGGATATTTAAGGTAGCCACCTTCAACCCAAATAAAAAGAAAAAAAAGAACCCTCCTATTGGGAAGGCAAGGCAAGGCGAATCAGGAGGCAAGGCTCTCTAATAGCCGTCCCACCTTTCTTTTACAAAGGTTCTATTTTTTAATCCAAATCTATGAATCATTTCGTAATAAAGTAAACAAATAAGCTCCCCCCAGTGTTCTCTTTATTTCAAAGAAACCACTTCCATCGAAAAAGGAAATAAAGAAATTTTATTTTTGCGGATAAATCGGGCTATGGGAGCAGCAATGTCGATGGCTCTCTTGATTGAGATCAGCAGTAAAGCTTAATCGGCAATGACGGGACGAGTGGTGGACGGTCGGGAATGCGGTTGATGGTGGAATGGCTCTCGCTGCGGAGCTTAAGGATGCAAATGGAACCGTCAGCATAAACATTGCACGAAGGCCAACATCACTCCAGGCACTACCGTATGCCAACATCCAACTAATAATTTCTCCTACAATATATCTCAATGAAATCAACGATTGTGAACAAAGAGATGATTTGGAATGCCGAGGCGGGCGGCGGAGTTTCCTTTGTTAATGGCATTGATGCATGGAGACCATTTGATATTTCTGGATCAGTCGGTTGCTTAGATGTTGGAATCCAGATTGGATTAGGTGGATAGGGGTTGTCTTTCTAGCAAAAGAAGGATTCACCTTCTTTCAAGCAAATCCACCATTGGATCATCTATCGTATGGATCTCAAAGCCCTCCAAATTCTATCATTCATCCATCTGCACAGATCTCAAAAGTATCAGTAGAAAATCCAATGGTGGATTTCAAGAAAGCAAATCCTTCTTTTATACGAAAGATACGAATGGTGTTCAACTCATCTCTTTTGAATTTTGAATCCTAAAAATCAGATGACCAGGGCATGCTTGATCCTTAGGGCTGAAACCGAATCGGATACCAGCATATCTATATCTATATTTATTTCATCTAACAAATACAAATATGAATATATATATTATTTGAATGTAAAAATTTATATCCATATTTATTTTAAATGGATACAGATATAATTTGGATATTTAAAATATGGATATAATGATGGATATAACTTAGATAATTAAACTTTATAACTATAGAAAATTAATAACATGCTTATATGATTGTATATTTTTTAAAAAAATTAATTTTCGATATAAAATTATATAGGATTACATGTAAATTCAGATATTCGGATATAGATCGAATAGTTGTCTATCCATATCCATATTTTTTTGACGGCATTGCTGCAAGGCTTCAAAGGTCGGTGTTGAACCAGGCTGGAGAGCTACTTAGAATCAAGTCGATGTAGACTATAGATGGACCTGCAAAGAAATTCTAAAATCGATGGGGTACCCTCCGATTTAGGATCCTCTGATGCTTAAGTCAGTTGGAGCCTTGATAACAGATAATAAAAAATAGATAACTAGAAGGCAAAAGGAATGGTTGTGAGTGGAGAGTGTGAAGGCTCAACTTCCTACAGGAGAGTTGAGGAGAGAATTTGATAGACTCTAGGCTTTGTGTGTCTTGTTCTCCCAAAAGAATATCTTGTCTCTTTATTTATAGAGAGGATTTATTCAGACCGTTAGACCATTAAAAGAGTTTGTTAGATCATTAGAAATCTGTTGGACCGTTAGTTTGTTATAACAGAATGGCTAGCTATATGGCGATCATGGGTTGCGTACTCACGTAGAGATTAGCTGTAGCATAGCTGGATGATGGTTGATATTCTTTTATTAGAGATCAAATATTATATTGGTAGGGTAGTAGAAATCTGATCTCGACCTGATGTACCGATGGGCAGGATAATAGAAACCCGATCTCAACCTAAAGCAGCATGGTGGGCATGTCGGTCAAAACTTGATCTAGACTTAAACCACTACTGAGAGGAAAGTCGGTCTTAATCCAACCTCGACTTAAAGCATTGCTGAGGGGCAAGTCAATCTTAACTCGATCTCGGCTTAAAGTACTGACGATGAGCCCTCAGATTAGCTATAGTGATACAGTGATATTTCAGAAGTAGGGCGATATCTTACTGATCTAGACTATTGAATTCGAGGTCAGCTAAAATCGATGTCTCTGTTAATATAAACTGAGCAGGATGGTTGTCACAGTACCGAGTCAATAGTTATTCTAGATCGATATTAAGCCAATTAATCTAAACCTATAAAATATCATCAGATCAATGATCTTCTTGATATTGCCATGTGGCTAGAGATCTTTAGCTATATCAACAAACGAATATGGATATGGATACGGATATTAGTCAAATCTTCGAATTTATATCCATATTTGAATTGATTTGGATACAAAAATGAATCCGGATGAAGAATACCTGTTGGTGCAGAAAACGGACGGCCGCTAGAAATTGCTATAGGTAGAAATCAGGATCCTATCGATGGAACCTGCAAGATAAATCCCAGCCGGAGGTGGCTCCAGCATGGATCCTCCAACAGTCAAGTTAGTATTCTGACCAGTAAGAATAGAGTACTTAGAAGATTGAGAACGAAGTGAGTGCTTAAAGCCGAAAACATATCTGGAGAATCCTATTTATAAATGAAACCTGTAACAGATTGATAGTGACAGCCGTAATCGAATGTCAGTAGGTCATTTGAGTCACTTAGAGTTTATTATGAAGAGTGGGTTATCGTTTGTCGCATCTTGCTGGTGGTTGGATATTACTTGCTGAAGTTCTGACAGAAGGTCAGATACTTCCGAGCTTGATCATGAGTCACTTGATCTAAAGTTAAGCCGTTAGGAGCTTAAGATCGGATGGACTGAGCTTGAAGATCAATCTTTAGGTTGACAGTGGTGAATTCATAGATTAGATCCTGGATTTGAACTATGGTAGAATTGTTTTAACTGCTTTTGAAAGCTCGACTATCTTTAAGGTCAGCTGATGATGGAAGCCGATGCTTTGGTATGAAAAAAATTAAGATCGAAGGGGAATATTTGTAGGATCGATTACATGAGCTGAGTTTACGTTTGAGATATCAAGGTCGGCCGGAGTTGAAAATCATAGGAGTATCGAGTTCCTTAATTGAAACTGCATCAAAGCTGATTTGGCTATTTTGATGAAGTTCAGCCAGTACCCAAGATCGGACCATAGTCGGGATCGGATAGTACTGAAGTTCAATATTTATAAAGCGGCTGTTGCTTATCTCAGACTAAAGATCAAAATTGAGCAGATGACGAGATTTCTTTACTGACTCAAGTTCATCTAATCGAGATTCAAGAAATAGTTTTGGCAAGATCTACTATTGCCAGGATTGAGTTGGAAGGTCAAAGTAAAGAAGCTCAACTAACACATAAGAACAAACATCAATAGACATTGTTATCATTTTCGGGATGACCCACCCTCGATTAAAGCTTTGAGCATAGCCAAATTTGGAGGCCGATCCTTTGGTGCTCATCTGAATCATAGGACTAACTTGGTTGAATCCCGAATTGGAGTGAATCCTAAACTCGGATGCCACTTTCAGTAGGTCATCGAGGTCGGATCGTATTGAACTTCAGCAAGAGCTATTTTACCCCTAATACTTATTCCCCTACGCTCGAGTTCGAAGTTTGGACGAAGGGAGTATCATTATTTACGATCGTCGAAGTTCTATTCCATTTTTCCACCTTTAGTATTAGATATATTCTGGATTATTTGAATCGACGTGAAAGCTTCTTTATTGTAGAATGAGCCAAGATGACCTCGAGTTTCGAAATTTCATCGAATGCGGAGCTCAATTGTACAACATCATGATGATTTCATCTGACATCAGTAACCATAATAATAGGGAGGACACATGGAAGGCCGGGATTCGAGCGAACTTACTTCAGTTAAGAAAACCTTGCGAATTTCACCAAAGTCTACGACAAGAATAAGTCCGAGCTTCTTCAGCTGAAAATTCAGATGACATATCAAGAGAATGTTGTTAAAGATGTCGAGGCTGAATCTGCTATTCTTCAAAAGAGATTGAAAGAAGTAGAAAAAGATATCAGAAGAGCTCGGATGTTGCTTAGCAAGTGTTTAGCAGCGAGGAAGGAACTCAAAGATCAAATAAGTGATCTAAAGCACTCCTTGGTGATGGCTGGGACCGGCAGTTCGAAATCCGAATAGAACTTTTTTTTTTGCTTTTGTACTCGGTCCTTGCAACCTTTGTAATGACTTTTCATTTAATAAAATGATCTTTCTTTACATCATCCTTCTTTGTCATATCTCAATCTAATGTTTGCTGAACTCTTTATTATTATCTTATGCCCAAAGTAGATTTTACTTTAGAACAATAATCTTCATTCAACCTTTTTTAGATCTGTCCTCCTTGTTTACGAGCAAGAGTTTTCTGAACTTGCTTAAAAATAAATTTATCCTCTTGTTTAAGAATCGAAGGTCTTCATATCTCTCGTAAGAATTTTTACCTATATTAAGATGAGGTTCTCCTTTTGTTCTTAACGTAGTTAATCTCTTGTTTAAGAACTAAAGATTTTCACTTCTCTTATAAGAGACTTCATCCACATTAAGATAAGATTTTTCTTCTATTCTTAACGTGGTTAACCTTCTGTTTAAGAATCGAAGGCCTTCGTATCCCTCGTAAGGATTTTTATCCATGTTAAGATGAGGTTCTCCTCATATTCTTAATGTGATTAACCTCCTGTTTAAGAATCAAAGGCCTTCATATCCCTCATAAAAATCTTTATCCATGTTAAGACGAGGTTCTTCTTCTATTCTTAATATGGTTGACCTCCTATTTAAGAACCGAAAGCCTTCGTATCCCTCATAAGAGTCTTCACCCATATTAAGTTGAGGTTCTCCTCCTATTCTTAACATGGTTAACTTTCTATTTAAGAACCAGAGGCCTTCGTATTCCTCATAAGGATCTTCACCTATGCTAAGATGAGGTTCTCCTCCTGTTCTTAATGTGGTTAAGCTCATGTTTAAAAATCGGAGGCCTATCTTTTATAAGGATCTTCATCCATATTAAGATGAGGTTCTCCTTCTATTCTTAACTAGATTAACCTCCTATTTAAAAATTGGAGGCCTTCATATCTCTCGTAAGGATCTTCACCCTCGTTAAGATGAGGTTCTCCTCATGTTCTTAACGAGGTTGTAGGGGATAGGGGTGTGGGGATGTTATTGTGGTGTAGGGAATTTGGTTTGAGTTAGTTTGGAAGAGTTGCAGAAAAGAATTTTGGTTAAGTAAACATATATTGAAACTGTAAGTAGGGATTGAAAAGGCTTGTTCTGATGGTACGTAGATCTTTTTATAAAACTGTGTGGTGATGAGAATACTATGAAGCTTTCTTTTTGATTGCTCCTCATGGTATGGTTTTGTGGTTCTGACAATAGATTATTATCTTTCCTTGATGGTACGTGGATCTTTCTATAAGACTATGTGGTGATGAGGATACTATGAAGCTTACTTTTTGATTGCTCATCATGGTATGGTTTCTGGTTCTGACAATGGATTATTGACAAGAATAAGTCCGAGCTTCTTCAGCTGAAAATTCAGATGACATATCAAGAGAACGCTGTTAAAGACGTCGAGGCTGAATCTGCTGTTCTTCGAAAGAGATTGAAAAAAGTAGAAGAAGATACCAGAAGAGATCGAAAGTTGCTTAGCGAGTGTTTAGCAGTGAGGAAGAAACTCGAATATCAAATAAGTGATCTAAAGCATTCCTTGGTGATGGCTGGGGTCGGCAAGCCAAAATTCGAATAAAACTTTATTTTCTTTCTTTTTGCTTTTGTACTCGGTCCTTGCAACCTTTGTAATGACTTTTCATTTAATAAAATGATCTTTCTTTACATCATCCTTTTTTGTCATGTCTCAATCTGATGTTTGTTGGACTCTTTATTATTATCTTGTGCTCGAAGTAGATTTTACTTTAGAATAATAATCTTCATTCAACCTTTCTTAGATCTGTTCTTCTTGTTTACGAATAAAAGTTTTCGAACTTGCTTAGAAATAAATTTATCCTCCTATTTAAGAACCGAAGATCTTCATATCTCTCGTAAGAATCTTAACCTATATTAAGATGAGGTTCTCTTTTTGTTCTTAACGTGGTTAATCTTCTGTTTAAGAACTAGAGATTTTCAAATCTCTTATAAGAAACTTCATCTACGTTAAGACGAGGTTCTCCTCCTATTCTTAATGTGGTTAATATTCTGTTTAAGAACCAAAGGCCTTCGTATCCCTCGTAAGGATCTTTACCCATGTTAAGACGAGATTTTTCTCATATTCTTAATGTGGTTAACCTTCTGTTTAAGAACCAAAAGCCTTTGTATCTCTATTAAGACGAGATTCTCCTTCTATTCTTAATATGGTTAACCTCCTATTTAAGAACCAGAGGCCTTCGTATCCCTTATAAGGATCTTCACCCATGTTAAGATGAGGTTCTCCTCCTATTCTTAACTTGGTTAACTTTCTGTTTAAGAACTAGAGGCCTTCGTATCCCTGGTAAGGATCATCACCCACATTAAGATGAGGTTCTCTTCCTGTTCTTAACGTGGTTAAGCTCTTGTTTAAAAATCGGAGGTCTATCTTTTATAAGAATCTTCATTCATGTTAAGACGAGGTTCTCCTTCTGTTCTTAACGAGATTAACTTTCTGTTTAAAAATCGGAGACCTTCACATCCCTCGTAAGGGTCTACACCCTGATTAAGACGAGGTTCTCCTCATGTTCTTAATGAGGTTGTGGGGGACAGTGGTGTGGGGATGTTATTGTGGTGTAGGGAACTTGGTTTGAGTTAGTTTGGAAGAGTCGCAGAAAAGAATTTTGGTTAAGTAAACATATATTGAAACTGTAAGTAGGGATTGAAAAGGCTTGTTCTGATGGTATGTAGATCTTTCTATAAAACTGTGTGGTGATGAGAATACTATAAAGCTTTCTTTTTTATTGCTCCTCATGGTATGGTTTTGTGGTTCTGATAATAGATTATTATCTTTCCTTGATGGTACGTGGATCTTTCTATAAGGCTATGTGGTGATGCGGATACTACGAAGCTTATTTTTTGATTGCTCATCATGGTATGGTTTCCTGACAATGGATTATTATCCTCCCTTGATTAGAAAATGAGCTTTCATTAGATAAATAGATTATCTCTCACTGTAAACTATTTTATCGTGTCGCCATCTTTTCATTCTCAGTTGGATTTCAATGGTGATTTATAAGAGCGATGTCAAGCTTTTCACTTCGATATATTATGCTGATATTTTTCATATTTATAGGGTTACCTTCACTCCAACTGTTCAATGCTGTAGTATGGCCCCAGTTATAGGGTTATGCTTGAGGGTTACTGATGCAGTGCTTTCCCCGACATTTCAAGGTTGGTTATTGTTCTTAACCAGGCCTCTTGTTTCTTTGGTAGCTTTGTCAATAAATTGTATTATTGTCTGGCTGGCTGATGATGTCTTACTTTCTTGTCTAAATTCTGGATATCAACAATTCCGTAACACCATTTAACAAAATAGCTTTGAAAGTTTGAATTATGGTGTGAAATATATTAAATAGAGGCAATTTAAAAGAGAAAGGAATAAAATGTTGTAGACTTGCATTATTCTATGTTTTTTGATTAAATGGAGAATGTGTGTGAAATTGTTTTGGTTCTCCGTAGCTCTTTGGTACTTATAATTAATTATATTTTATTGTACATCTCCTGTTACCAAGCTAGAAAAGATTGAAATATGTCTATGAATATATCTTGGTACCTTTCATGTTTTGATATGTTGGATTCTCTCTTATGGTATTGGATGGTTTTGTTGAAGAGACTGATTTGTATTCCTGATCTTGTTTTGCAATTTTCCATGGCATTATGGATTTGTTGGAAACTTAATGATGTAGCTAGGAAATGAAAGAATATTTACATATGAATATTTGTCTGAAGAAAATGTTGGCCCACCATTATAATGCTGTCAGGCGTGCTACATGCCCCTCTCAAATGCTCACATTTGTACATCTCGATGAACATCTTTTTGTCTTTTCCTTGGGGAAATACATCTTGAAGTAATTGCTTTAATTGCGTCTCTTCGGTTGGGAGCAAGAGTATACATTGAGGCTTGATTGCAGCCATTATATTTGTTGTTGGATTATATTTGTTTCTTCAGTTTGGGCATGTAGCGGACGTGAGAGGGAGGACAAGCATTGCCATGGTCGTGGGTGTGCGACCATCCCTTGGATGTATGGGCCAGGAGATCTTAAGCAAGAAGAAAGCAAAATTCTGAAGCTAAAACGCCATCCATCCTACAACCGCTTTCATATCCGCATCAGTGCATACTTTCTGAAGTGGTCTAAAGTGCCTTATAATTCTCAATTCCATCCAACTGTTATATCAGTCGAATCTCGCGAAAATTACTAAATGGAATTTACTATAACTTGGACTCATAAAATGTGAAACAACAGAAGCATCTAGAACTAATGTAAAGCTTTTCAAATGTGAGAATTTTGATCCAGAAATCATTGGATTTTGGTCTTTGACTTGCAAGGTATCGTTGAGAGTGCTGTCAAGGATGTCAGGGTGGAAGGTATGATTAATAAGAGATTTCTGGGTTGAACAAAACCTGGGTCTGTCGGCATCGATCACCATCTCATAAGCTCGAATCATGATCCACCTGAATTGCCCTGTAGTCTGAGCCGAGGAATCTAATGTTCAACCGTCGACCACGCTTGCTTTCTGGTCTGCATCGAAGTGGGTGCCCGTGATTTTTCTTTGATAAACTCTACACGGGCTTGTTTTGGAACAGTTGAGTTGTTCTCTTCGATCGTGCTTCTGACCCATATAATTCTAATCCTATCTTGCGTGAGAGTGTACTTTTTATGTAGGATATATTGCTTTGCCTGCTCAGCTTTTCGGAGATGCCACCACCAGGATTTGAACCCCAAGTGGAGAGAGAGTGCTGACCACGGGCTGTTATGTTAATGGCAGAGAAATAGAATGAGATTTCAATCAGAGATGGCAACAACTTCCAGAATTAAACTAAAATGAAACATATGCACGTGATTTACCATGCTGATTCTAACCACGGTGAAAATCCTCCTATTACTAATATTATGGCTATTTCCTTTCGTACTCGTATGGATGCCATCATTAGCTTGACACATTCAAACATGACCTTCATGATCGGCATTTGCAGGTTGACATAAATGTAGCTCCAGGGGTCTCACGCACGAGGTGAGGACAGAACAAGCCCAACAGGTGAAACCATCTTATTAGGCGCATGCAGGGCTGGTAGCACCGTGTAAATGTTGAGACAATGGTGGTAGATCTACAAAAGTTCGCTCTCATTAGGTTTTGTTTTGAAATAGTGGTAGCGAGTACCCAATATCCTTCCGAGTATTAGCTTCTAGCATATACTACATTTTGACCTTGTTCAGCAGCATTGCCTAATATAATTTTAATTTTTTTCGTCATCCTCGCTCTGGCACATCAAATAAGCTTGCACGTTCATGTTACAGTAACTTAACTGGCTGCATGTATGGTTCTTAATTAAATACCGGAATCTCTTTTTGGGGGTAAATGGTCAATTAAATACGGTTCGGTCTTCCCCGCAAGTTCCCAGGTCGGTAAGGTTGACCCTGTGCCAAAGATTCCTTGATCATGATTCTAAACCGTTCCGTGCACCAATTTAGAACCTTTTATACATGGAATTGAAAGGTAACAAGTACAAAACATGGTTACATAACAAATATCATTTAAAACCATCTAGAATTTATTGAAGTTACTATTTTTATGCAAAGAATGAATTACGAGTTGGGATTTCTTTCCTGTACAAATAAAACAAGATAGGTTTTGAATACTGGATCCTTCGTAACTTGATTTTTATTTCTTGATAAATTTAGTTCATAAGACATGCTAGACCGGCAGTTGCATGCATGTCCTTGCAAGCGATCTAATTGTCTTTGGTCGGAATTGAACTCCATGTCTTAATGTAATTGTTTCTTTGTAACTTCCCAAAGTCATCAGAAGAGAACCTATTTGTTTGCCAACTACTCCTCCTTGGTCATCCAAACCTCCCATCCTCACGGAAAAAAAAAAAAGCATTTGGAAGAGAAAGAAAGAACAAAAGATCATGTTGTCTATCTACTTCTATTTTTGTCATGTACCGGCTTAGCATGAGGGATCATTACCTCAACAAATTGAATTAGGTGAATTGCATGAGCAGGGGACTTGAATCTGATGGGTGGTGCGTGTAGAGCTGTATCTGATCATCGAACTAGCTTGAATGTTATTGTTGATGCTTGTTTTCTTCATCAGCTTACAGAAATGCTCAGTGAAGTTAAGTGTGCTTGTTCCTAGTGGTGTTTCTATGGCATTTCTTGGTTTCATATTTTAGGTTTGGTTATGAGCTGCCTATGATCTTCAATTCTACCGTAGCAAGTTCATATTATTTTTTTCCTTGGCAATAGATAATTCCCTAGTTTGGCTCGGTCGCCACTGTTGAGTAAATTGTCATGCTTCATGAGCAAGATTTTGTAAAGTAAGATAAGGTCCTGAGTTTTTATACATAGTGCTAATAAAGTTACAAAGAGTGAGCATCTATTAATAAACGGGGAAATTCTTATTGCATCGTGCGCATCGTGCATGGGGCTAGAGCACAATGCTCGCAAAAAAAAAAAAAAAATTTTGGTTTCATATGCTAATTATCACATGCGGGTGCACAAAATATTTTTCTTAGTAAATATATCATGGATTTTTTAAATTTTTATCTTTTTTTCTGTGCAGCTGAAAGGATTTCTTATGGACGTCCCCTCTAGCTTTCTGATGCTTCTAGTCAAAAAAGTTTAAGAATGTATTTAGTTATATTTTTTATTTTTTAATTTTTAAAAAATATTTTTTATTTTTTTTATTTTTGTTATTGGATAAAAGTAAAAAAATAAAAAATATTTTTATAACTACGTTGCTATAAAATAAAAGATTAAAAAAAAATTTAAAAGATAAGTTTTGGAAAACAAAAAATTTTTACTTTGCATGTAACTCTGCTACGAAGGTCACCATGCAATTTGATGCGTTCCATCTATACTAGCATAAATTTTTATTATCAACTTTTTTGAAATCCAAATATCCTTTATTGTTGGCTGTCATAATTAATAATATTTTAGTGAAATTATGCAGGATAGGGAGAAATAAATAAATAAAAGCTTACCCATTCTATTTCTATCTTTTTAATAGAAACTTATAATAAATTATAGATGTTAACCTATCGGGTGATTCTTTATGCACCGTTTGTGGTTTACAAAAATTATACCATTTCATATGATTGGTCCACGTAGCCACTACTTCCGAACGTGCATTTAATGCTCGCAATGTATGAAATTTTGAATGATGAAAATACCTTTTTCTAAAAATTATGATATTTCTTCATAAAAATTATGACATTGATGTAAAAAAATTAGTATTTTATTCAAAAATATCATAATTTTTATGAAGAGATATCATAAGTTTTTTTAAAAAATATCATAATACGGCATGAAGAAAAAAATATAATGAATATATACGAAAAGAGTATTATGATATTTTTTCTTAAAAATATTGATATTTTTAAATAAAATATTATATTTTTAAAAAAAAATATCATAATTTTTATTAAAAAATATCATAATTTTTATAAAAAAATATTTTTATCATTCAAAATTTTAAATACTGTGGATATAAAATGTATGTTGAAAAGTGATGGCTATATAAATCGATCAGATAGGATGGTATAACTTTTTTATGCTGCAAGCGGTGCATAAAAAATTTCTGGTTACGCAAAGCAAATATTAGTTGTCATACGGAAAGCCTTGGGTCTTGTTCAAATTTAGAAAGAATGCCATGGGCCTTTAAGAAATTGGTTTATACATATCTTCTTTTTAATAAAAAGTATATTTTAATTACCTCAACTAAGGACAAAAAAAAAAAAGAGTTTTTACCAACTAGTAGTACGAATGCGTTTATCAAATATAAATATCACAACCATCAATACTTCTTTGTATGTCTTTGCAACCATCCATGCTTTCTCTCGTGTGTACGGCACGCGTGTAACTTGTATGAACCATCCAAGAGAGAGGGAGTGTCGTCTGAGGGCTGATATATCAGAGTGTTTTGGTCTCTCATTCCCTAAAGCAAAGATGCAACGACAACCAACGTTTTTTCTTTCCCAAAACCTATTTACATCAATTTTTCAGAAAACTTTTTACGCAATAGTTATATTTCAGCACACATCCAAAAATGATTAGCATGGAGAACAAAATATTACACCAACCAAAAATAGAAAATGCTCGAAACATGGATTTTCCCCACTTATTCTTTCGATCGAATGGTTTCCTCCTACCGTCACATGCATGACTAACGCTCATGGAAATTTCGATGCCCGTCCGTAAGTAAAAACCGCAAACATAATGTTCGAGGAGAAAGGTATTTTATGTGGGAGATGATGAGTCATACATTATTTCTATCGCTATCGGCATTCTGGAGTTCTACTCCAGTATCTTGGAACCATTCTTTGTGACGGCACACAGAAACATGACAACCATCAAATTTCTGTAAATTAAATGGGCCAGTAATTTTTTTTTTTTTTTTGGATATGCCTGAGTCCGGATACCAGAGGCACACTTTGAGATTTTGTTATTTCAGTGCCATGACAGAAGCAATGGATCCTATCTGCTGCGAAAGAGCGACAGGAACATCAAAATCTACAAAAAAGATCCACAAGAAGACAGGTTATGCATGATCTTAGCTGGTTCTCTAAATCCACGGATGGGGCAAAAGTAAATGATTTCAACAACAGGCGATGATATGTGAACCGATCCCAAAGGTGGTCATACATTCCAGGGCAGCAGTATTCAACCAGAACTGCACGTCTAGTAAATTTATCATATATCAAGGGAACGTTGAAGAGGTGAAACAACGAGTACAGCATTCACGCACCAAGAAATACAAGTAAAAGAAAACATTACAAAGCAATCACACGAATAAGCATCAACAAATGAACCATCTTAAATAATTAAGATTTTCCTGATTACAAAAAGTAAATAGAGTTATTGTCCAGTTCTTGTGCAGATATTATGGTTTCAGTTTTTGGCAATACCGGAAGAGAAGGGCGGTAAAGACGTCAACTGAAACAACGAGGCCTTGTATTCTCATCCACGCATGTCTGCTTCCTAAAGAAAACAAGGAGTCTTCAAAATCAGCCGCATGCAATAATAATGCATATCAGATGGCTATCACAGATTACCACGGGAAGTAACTGGTCATTAAGAGAAGATATTTGAACAAAGAGACTAGATAACTCCCCAGTTCATCTAAGCATAAATTATCTCTTTTCTGTTTGGACGCCTTGGATTCATCCAAAAAAAAGGCTGGTTCCCATGGATCAGAGCTGGCTATGAGGTGGTAGAAAACATAAAAATGTCAAAAGCTCATCAAAAATAATCGATACAGATAGTTGGTATCTTCCATCCCAAATTTGCAAGGGTAACCATGCATCACCGAGATGAAGATTTAAGACAATAAAACACAGTTACATGACGGGACACTATTTATAAAGTATAATAGTAAAAGCAGATAAAAGGGTGGTCAGATCGATGCAGTATGGATGGAGCAATATATTCAAGTACTCAAATGTAAGTTACATGTGAAGCCTATTGTAGCCTTTTACCAAACAACATGATGGACACGATTGTATATTATTAGTCTATTCACTAGCATAATCTACTTTTAATTAGTGCTGGCATCATGTGGTGGTCGATTTGACCGCCTAAACCAGGTACCGAATGCTGAGATCAGGTGTGGGCAGTCATCGACGTTGCGCGTGGAGAAGCTGAGGCACTGCTGCAGCAATTCTTTGGCATCTGACATGGGTAGGGTGGATATAATCCTTAGAAATGTTTCTTCCATCTCCTGATAAAACATTTTGTGACCAGATGGTATTGGTGAAACCATGTCTCTGCAAACATTCAACACAGGGAGCCACTCCTTCACAAGCTTCATCCTCACCTGAAACAGAGAATACAACAGAAAGCTTAAAGTACGAAAACCCAGGATCCAGCATGCAAAGATAACACTCCGAAAGAAAAATTATCATCTGGGAAGTTCAGAAGCTTGCTAGGCGTCCAGAGTGGGATTAATTCTAGTAAAAACAGAATCCAAAATTATAACATATTCTGCCATGTGTCCAGTAAAATCTCCAGCAATCAAGGAACTGCAAAACAAGAGACAATTTTGTACTGTGAAAAAACAAAATACTCGGACTCAACCAATACGATCCGCATGTATTGGTGACACCCACATTCAGAAATGGTTGGTTATATAAAGTTTGACATGGCATCACATATGATCCATGTTGGTCGGTTCAGGACAGCAAACCTACTTCTTGAGTCTTCTCAAAGCATAAGATACAGTACTCAAGTTGCAAAACTTCCCTAGCAATGAGATAAATATATTAAGAGATGGAGGGGGGAACTGGAGAAAAGGCATGTACCGTCTATATGGAAGACAACTTTGGCACCCTTGAACAAGTTAGAATTTTTCAAAGTCTAGCATACGCAATCAGAGGGTTTCATATACGAGGATTAAATCATACATGCAGTACACAGTCCAAAACTTCCACATATTTCAGAATCAGATCTTGATTCCAAAATAGCTATGCATTATGATGATGCACTGTGATCTGTTGAGAATTAAAAAAAAAAAGAGACAGTTCATGATCACAATTATACGACACGACACAACCAGACAACACCATTTATTGGAATGCCTGCTGAATAAGAATTCCTATATCCATCCCTCTGCAGCGGTGACAATGCTTGACATCTGTGGTTAATGATTACTTCTATGTTACGCAAGCAAAAATTAAAACAGCTATCTTACTCTTTATCTAGAAAAAACAGAACTCACAAATTACAACAGTGAGATCAAGAAGTTCTCATGATGGAGTGCAACCACAAATTCTATAAGATCATCCTCAATGGCAAGAACAAAATGCTAACAACTAAAGTTTAATCCTGCAAGGAGAATGAAGGCCATCAACAGGGAGTTCAAAAGCAATACCTGTCTGGGAGCCAGTATCGAGCCGGCAGCCACAGCGTTGGCAAGCCGGATGGTGCACCTCATCACCAGCGACGACAGGCCTGGCGCAATATTTCGCCATGCATCATCCCTGAACGTCCTCTGGAGGTCAGCCACGAGCGCCGCCTGCTCGCTCCACTCCCTCACCGCCATGTCCGCAACCCTCAGCTCGATCATCCTCTCCACCAGCCACAGAAGGTGCCTCGCATTCACCATCGCCTTGTGGAGGCTCAGCCTGTGTATTGCCTCGGTCTCGTCATTGTCCTCCGCCACCCTGAAGTCCGGGCTTGCATACTCTCCCAGCAATTTCTTCACCGTCCCCAAGTTATCCAGGAACGCACGGTCCAACACCCTCCTCACCGTGTCCCGAGAGGGGTAATCTCTCAGCAGCTTCGCCACGAAGGCCTTCACGGTGGCCACCTTCGGGTGGCTGTGGACCGCCGAGAGGATGAGGCCATGGAGCATCTCCTCCGAGGGGATCTTCCCGTCGGAGCCCATCTCAGGCCGGACCCTAGCGAGGAGGTCGCGGGATTCCTCATCCTGGAGGAAAGGGATCAAGCTGAAGACGGCCACCTCCTCTTCCTCGGTCCAGGGCACGGCCTCGAGGAATCGCACGCAGGCCTGGATGCAGTCGTCGAAGAGGAGCTTGAGGGCGATGGAGAGCATCTCCAGGGCGTCCGCGGCGGAGAGGATCGCGCCGGAGAAGTCAAGGGTGTATAGGAGCCGGAGGACCGCGACGTGGGAATCGAAGGGGCCACGGGAGCGGGCGGGGGAGACGGAGGGGACGGTGAGGTTGAGGCGGATGATGGCGTCGGGGGATTCGTCGGTGGCGGGGAGCCATCGGTCGGAAAGGAGGACGGCGAAGTAGCGGGAGCGGCGGAGGGCAGCGGAGTGGAGGTGGAGGTCGAGGAAGGGGGGAGGGAGATCGGGAGAGGAGGCAGGGGAGGGATCTTCGAGTTGGAGGCGGAGGAGGACGTCGGCTGTGGCGGGGTCATTGAAGCCATCAGCGGTGGGGATGGAGGAGGAGAGAAGCAGCGGAGGAGGGGAATTCTCCGCTAGGGATTCGTCGGGGTCGGGGTCGGGGTCGGGGTGGGTAGAGAGGCGGGTGCTGCTCCCCGCGCGCGGCCGTTTCCGGTCTCCGCCTCCTCCTACGCCGTCACCGGCGCCCCCGCGGGGGACCATACTAATAGATAAAGAAGAAATAGTCGGACGGGACACGGGAGATTTGGGAGCCGTTGAGGGGCGAGGAGAGGAATGGTCTTATCATCGTCTGGGCTTTCGCGTATTCAACGATTTTGGTTTGGATCGGGCCGGATCAGTATTTCTGGCCCATGTTTCTCGGCCCTTGGACGGTGCTAGGTATATCACGGCGGGAAATACTTTCCGCGGGCGGTGCAGCTCCGCGCGCCCATGATGACGGAGCACGGTGCTCTAAAAAAAAATTTTTTTTTAGGCTCCGTGCGTAGTGCCCAAAAAATTTCCCATGGCATGCCACGAGGAAAATCTGAGAAATTAATTAAACAACTTCAACAGGAGAATTAGAAAGAACTTTTAGGATTGCAAATCTTTTTTGTTGCAGGTCCAATTGATAGCAGGGAAGTCGGCAACTCTAAAAAGTTAGAGCGGCAGAATCGGTGGCACCTGAAGTTGATGGACAGCGTTCACTTACAAAGGAGCAATGCTTTTCTCATCCAAGCACTCGTAAACAATCAGCATTTCCTCAACACAGCACAGGCACTTTTTCAAAGTCAATATTCCAACTGAGCCAGTGACACGTCATGCCCAGGCAAAGATGCTAAGCTTCTCTAAGGCCGTGGATATGAATTAATAAGAAGAAAGGGGAAAGAGAATAAGTAATTTATGCCATGTCAATGTCTTAGGCACCAGTAATAGTTAGATGCTTGGATACTTTGGCTAAAGAGCTGAATGATGATCTTGAGAGTTTGAGATTCCCCACAAACCTTGAGCACACCAATGAGGACATTGCAGAATTCATGCGTAAGAGGCTCGAAAGAGATATCCAGAAGTCCAGACGTCAACCATACGCGGGATCTTGGTTGGAACAGCATGATGCTTCGCCGGGTTGACAGATAAAGCCAGGAGCCAGCCATAAGGGATGCGGAGAAGCATGCGCCGAACGGACCATGCACCGAGCTTGCCAGAAACCTAATTAAAGTATCGCTTTTTTTGTAGAAAAAACAAATACTACAAAGCTCTGCCACCTAATTTTCCGTAGTCATCTCGGACGATCAAATCAATGTACGAGGAATTTAACCTTACCAATTCACGGTAGAAAAATTCTTTGCGCAAGCACGGCGTCCAAAAAAAAAAAAAAAACAATTTTTTTTCCTTCCGGCTCCAGAGCCAAGCGGTGCGCACGGGCTCCACCGCCCGCGCTGCACAAAGTCTTTCCCTTCACGGCAACATAAACTAGTCTAACATGCAGAGACACTCCTACCTAGTACCAATTGCATCTAAAAAGGCCAGGACTGCATAAGCAATTACTCTGGACAGCAAAATCTCAGCATATCATTATAGTTAGGCTTTAAAGTGTCACCACATGATCAACTACATCCGAAAAGAACCGTCGGTGGCATCATTATTTAGAGGTATTAGGTTACATTCTGCGCAAACAACAATCAGAAGGGTAAATTAAACCTAGTTTGCATTTGAGACGAGGCATTTTGATCATCCTTCAGGAATATCAGCATTTTTTAGATTGGATACACAGGTTGTAGGCGCTTGGCATCTCCCACCGAAATAGGTTGCACATTTTTTTTTTTACTCTAGCGAAAATGCTGAAATTTAACTACTTTATTTAACCATCAAAGTCCTGTAACTGGAAGCCTTCAAAAAGCAATTATTTTCCGAGCATATCTTCAAAAAGCAACTCAAGCAAGAAGAGCAGCGTTTTAATAAACACGTGCTTTTGGTGGGAATGACTCAACTTCATCATCCAGGGTATTCATATGGACGGGCCTATACGCCAGCCTGACCTTCTCATTCTCCCAGTATCTGCGAAACAAAACAGAAATACTCAAGTTACAAGGACTGAAGATATATACCAAGAAGACAATTTTTAACATGTGCATTTTATATATGACATTGAGTATACATCAAAGGGCATAGAAATTCTTAAAAATGAGATCATCAAGATCTGGTCATGATGAAAATTTTTATTCGAATTCATATCATACAGAATAATACATATATATGATCCAATTTCTTTCCTTTTCTTTAAATACCAGAGTCCTGCCTTGAAAGGAACTTAGTACACTCCACTGGGCCAGTGGGTTGTCCTGCCATAAATCCAGCCAGGGCCAGAGGCCTTGAGCAAATATCGGACAAGCCTTAACAAAATTATCCTGTATGGGAAGTACTGGCCTAACTTTAGCATATCAAGATTTTCCAGATTTAACATATTTTACATCCTATGATACCACAGAAATTTGCATCTCATTGTTTAATAGGCAATATGCTGTCACTAGGTATCCAACAGCAAGTATGCATGCTAGTAACAACCTAACATAACAATCAAGATGACCACTACCAAGGTTCCCAGACTCGGTACCAGAACCCATGCTGGCTAGCCGGCAGTACGGGTCCATAGTAGATCAGACTGGCGCGAACCAACACAAGGGCAGCGAACTGGGAGGAAAAGAGAGATAGAGAGAGAGGGGAAGGAGAGAAAATGAGGGAGAGAAAGCCATGGAATGCCGCCGGACAGCCTTCGGCTGGCCGCCGTAGTCACCGGATAGCGCAATCCATGCGTGCGGCGCCGCAGGCATGAAACAGGGACGATGCCCCCTGTTTCATGGGTTTTTTTTTTTTTAAGACAGAAAACCATGAAATCGGCAATTGATTTGTTCGCTTCACTTTAAAAAAAAAAAAAAAATCGTGAAACCAACAATTGGTCTGCCGGCTTCACCCAAGATCTTTTTTATCAAAAAAAAATTCAAAAAATAAAACCAGCAAACTGAGTACCAACTTTAATATTAAGTGAAGCCGGGAAGATCTTTTTTATCAAAAAAAAAATCAAAAAATAAAACCAGCAAACTGAGTGCCAACTTTACTATTCATCCGCGTTTTTAAAAACGCGATGAAGAGAACAGGGGCGATCATCTCTATTCCGCAGCCGCAGCTCCATCCGTCCGGTTTCCATCGCTTGGTGGCCACGGCAGCCACCCAACAAACTCTAGCGGCCCCTCCACCCATTGCGCTTCCCTCCAGTACATCATCCCCCCCCTCTCTCTTTCTTGCTCGTTTAGAAGCCCTATCAAGCGATAATTGAGCTGCGGAGGCTTTCACGGCCTCCGACAGCCGTGGCAGGCCACCACCGACCTCCGACGATGTCTCCTCTCTCTCCCTCTCCTCCTCTCTTTCCCTCTCTTTCTCTCTCCCTCCTTCGGATACCGTTTTCCCTGGCTGAACTGTCTCGATTCCCCGCCGGTCCGGCTCGGTACGGGGTGTACCGGCCAATTCGGGCCGGTAAGGAATTCCGTGACCACCACTATGATAGTCAAGGCAGTTTAACTAGAGAATACATTATTATTTAACCATGTAAAGCCTCTAGCCAGTGATGCAGATATTCCATTGTGATCATGATAATGACATCCTAAATTAACCTATTTGTTTTACTTTAGCACACTTGAAAATAAGGACTGATAACTTTACAGTCCAATAGGAGATTTTTCATGCTAAAATGTTTACTGATATCTTACAATGAGTCAGAGCTTTGATGAGCTTATGAGTATATGTTATATATGATTTTAAGAATTTACAGAGTTTAACACCTGGTATCACATGTGGCATAAAATAAATTTACCTTTCTGCATAAAAAACAATGCATGAGCCATTAATGACCAGAAGTATGAAGTATTACTGACCATGTTCTAAAATATATAATCTCAAACATTTCTGTTTGAAATAACATTTACTTACAATACATATTTTTTGCCTCAGATTTTATGACAATAAATTTACAATTTCTTTTGGTCTGACGGCTACAAGTGATATGCATAGGTTATACCAAGACATAACATCCATATACATTTCTTCTATATTTTCCTAATTATTCCAAAACTCTGCAGTTGACATACATCTTTACAACTTCAAAATCAATAAATGTCCCTAAAAATAAAGCCCCATTATAGAATAGATTAAGACATTGAGATCTTGCAAGTTTTGCAAGCCTAGAAAAAGTTTTAAACTACACATTAAAACTATTTATGAAATAAATGACAATATAATGGTATGTCTTCATTGTGCTAGATGTTCTCTATCAGAATGTGGAATTTGCAAGATTCTAATGTTAGAAAGGAGAAAATAGATACTGACCCTAGTGAGTGTTTCATCCATTTTTCATCATCTCTTTTCTGCAGAAATAGAATGGAGTAGCATCATGTTAAAGAAATAAATCAGAGACTTGAAAAAAGAGAAATAAGTTTCTTCTGCAGAAAGTAAATCTGACCGTAAAATCTTCACGAGCATGAGCTCCTCTACTCTCCTTCCTTGCTTCAGCTGAGTGCATGGTTATACATGCGTTTATTAGAAGATTCTCCAGCTCTATTGTCTCTATTAAGTCAGAATTCCTGCATCGATGCCAAGTAATCAGACACCAAGTAATTTGGAACAGTGAAAAGACATCACTGACAGCATGGGTTGAAAGAAACTACCATATCAAACTTCGATCACAAATTTTGACATCATGAAAACTCTCCCATGCTTTGTCAATCAACTGACAACCTAAAATGAAATTCAGTAAACAATAAGTGGTCCACCAACTTCACCAGAAGAAAATGTCAGTCAGCCCCTTTAGTAACTATCAGTCATATGGTTATAGAGACATATTGTTATCGTAATGGCTTGGATCCATAAATGATTAGTAAAATCGCATACCAAGACTTAAAAGGAAACAAAACTGAATTTTTCTTCAAATTACCTTCTTCTAGTGTTTCTTGAGTTCGAAACACAGCAGCATTATTTTGCATCACCCGTTGCATGTTGAGACGAATTTTTGAAGTTGGCAGTGAACCATTTGAGTTTCTTAATTTATCAAGCCAAGAAATGGTCCTCTCTCCAGCATCTTTTACAAGAGGTTTCTGCTTCTCTCCTACAATGTTCCATAATTGATACAGCATACCATGGTAGGAATTCCACATCATAAAATTGTGTATTACTTAGATATAAGGATAAGGATGGGGGAACTCACCTGGCTTGCAAATTTCTGCAACCCTGTTGGCACAAGCTCTGCCAAAAACCACTATATCAAGAAGGGAATTTGCACCAAGCCGATTTGAACCATGAACAGATGCACAAGCAGCCTCCCCAGCAGCCATCAAGCCAGGAACTACAGCATCTGGATCATTACCTTTAATATGAACAACCTGAAAAACAAAATAGATAGTGGAAAAGTGTATATATTAACAAATACTGAAAACAACTAGAAGAAATTCTCAGGTTTAGTTTCATGAGTGTTGAAACATTACCTCTCCATGATAGTTTGTGGGAATTCCACCCATATTATAGTGCACTGTAGGCAAAACAGGGATGGGCTCCTTAGTGACATCAACACCAGCAAAAATAGCAGCAGTTTCTGATATGCCAGGAAGTCTTTCCTTGAGAACATCCGGTGGTAAATGATTCAAATGCAGATAGATGTGGTCCTTCAGTGGTCCTGAGGAACATCAGAACAAACCAGATGTGCTAAGTGAATACTATTCAAATTATGATCAAGAAATGCACTTGTACTCAAAAATTAAGCTCTTACCTACGCCCCGACCTTCTCTTATTTCCATTGTCATTGATCTTGAAACAACATCTCGTGATGCAAGATCCTTGGCACTAGGAGCATATCGCTCCATAAAACGTTCACCTTCACTGTTCCTAAGGATACCACCTTCACCACGAGATCCTAAAAAAGCAGCAAATATCTAAGTAAACAGTAGAATATAGATCAAAAGACTGGCATCTATAAAGATAATATAATCAATCAAAAAGCCAGATAGAGACATTAATCAAAGTGTCAGAGTATAGGATCATATCAGCATGAGAGTACAGTACATTACAAAAAATATAAAGCTTGGAACTAAGATACAACAATTAAGAACCTTCAGTAATGAGGCACCCAGCACCATATATGCCAGTAGGGTGGAACTGTACAAACTCAAGATCCTGCAGGTTAAACAACCAATAAAGCATTAGCAGGATGTTGGATGCTTTGAAATTGCAAGTTCTTCCATCTGGGTGGAACCACTAAACCAACCTGGAGAGGCAATCCAGCACGTGCAACCATAGCATTGCCATCTCCTGTACACGTATGAGCTGAGGTTGCAGAGAAGTATGCTCTGCCATAACCCTGATACGCACGCCAAAACGAAGTTAGAAATACAATAGTCTTTTAACGTACAAGATGAGACAATTTGTACTTTAAAAGATAACAATAGCTACCCCTGTTGCCAAAATTGTGTTGGCAGCACGGAAACGATGAAGAGTCCCGTCCTCCATGTTCAACGCAATCACCCCCTGGCAAGTCCCTGAAACATAGTTGTTAAAGCACTGTCTGATTATTAACAATATATATATATATATATACACACACGTACGTACATACATACGTACGTACGTACGTACATACATGCATGCATGTATGTATGTATGTATCATGCATGCATGCATGCATGCATGCCTATGTATGTATGTACGTACGTATGTATGTATGTATATAAAATCATTTTGCTTATTCTATCAAGCACAAAGAAAAAGAGGCAGAAAACAAGGAGCGGAGCCAAATTTGCTAAAAAGAGATATCTGGAGCATAAAACAGCAATAGTAAACAATCCCACTGCGATTAAGACAAGCATGATATTTCCAGCACTTGTTTGTTGCATCCTGTAAAGGTCCAAGCAGGCTGCCAAACAAGCAAGCTGTTATCAAGCCAGCTCATGTTCACCTTGAAATTAGGCTTGGGTTCAGGCTCATTTAGTTAGCAACTAAGCCAAGCTAAAGCTACCTTAGCTCACTCAAGCTCGGCCTTGAACGAGGCCTCGCTCACTCAAGCTCAGCTCATTTTCACCCTTCGTTACAAGGTACCAGATAAGAAGAAAATGCAAATTAAAACGATAGCAAGCCAACTAAGATGCACAGAATCAAGAGACTCCAATATGGTGCACTTCCCAACTCTCTGATAATCTGTAAACAAGAATAGAAACCCAAACACATCAATCTAGTCACTATGCCCTGCAACTTTATAAAGTAGCATCGCATTTATCAATTATTACACAGAGAACTCTCTGCCAAGAACTCGGTCCTGTGCTGGAGCTGAACAGATGCCACTTCTTGCTCAAAATCATATTCTGTAGCTGCATTATCTCATATCTTTAAATTCTAGTGCTTCCTTCAGAGAAAAAGGATTAGTAGATAACGACAAATCAGTTGACAGTAAAGCATCCTATGTCAAAGTTATTTTAGAAGATTTGTTATAGCAATTGAAAAGCTTTAACAACCATAAATCATATCATGTTATGAAGTCAATAAAGGTTGCCAAATATTACATAGCAAAGGAAATAATGAAGAAGATGGCATATTATTTCCAGGCTATGACAAAAACAAAATGTGAAACGCAGCCCAACTAGGCCTGTTTTAGACTGAAGTTGGTGGGCCCAACCGACTTTAGTCCAAAAATTTGGAAAAAAATGATGAACTGAGATCGGAACAGAGAATCACAGTCCCCTGCCCGATCTTCTACCATGGGGGGATCTGGCCATGAAATCGTGGCTATTGCAGACATCGCAGGGCTAGTGTGAATAGCTGGCAACTGTTGGGGGCTGCTGCAATTGCAAATGGCCAGTCTTATGCATCATTGAGCCGAGATAAACTCCTCTGAAATGCTTTAACAACCCCTCCTTCCCACTGCAGCCGAGCCACCACCAGGCACTGATGCCTTCCTCTCCTTTCTTCCTCCTCTCTGGTGGTTGCTGCACTGCCATGACCAAGTTTCACCACCCAAAACCCAATCCATCTCTTTTAAAATCCCTGTTCGCTTTGTGTTTCCCCTGTTGCCATTGGCCAAGTCACCGCCATCGCCACTTGCCGGTGAGCCCCTCACCTTCATGTTGCCCCCGTTTGGCCAAAAAAGCTACTAGGGGAACCGCCCCCTTTCCTTCTCCCACCTTTGTTTCCTCTATGCATGGCCTGCTGTTGCGGCCATCGCCATCACTGCCTACTGTTGGGACCCCTAGTTGTACCCATTGTGCCACCATCCCTCCCTTTCTCTCCATTTTTCCCCTTGAGAAAGTCACAAATAGAGCCCCTTTTTGCTCCATTAAAAAACAAATAAACAAACAAACAAAAAGGAGAGAGAAAGGAAGAGTCCTTTATATCCTTCTTCCTTCTCTCCCTCTTTGTTTCTCTCTCCTCTCGCACCCACTCAATGACTGCTGGAGGCAACATGAGAACATATAATTTTCTCTCTTCATGGACTCTCTCTCATCCCCCTGACATTCTCTCTCCTCTCTTCCATGACTAGTTAACCTAATACCATGATTTCTCCCTATCACCGAATAGATTAGGCCCAAAAACATGATTAGACCTACACCGAGTATCTCTCTCCTTCCCATGTTGATTGAATTGGACCAAATAGATCAGGCCCTAACTAAACCCAGACTGAGTCTCTCTCTCTCTCTCCCACCCTTCTATCTCTATTGGTCAATCCAGACCGAATAGACTAGGGCCCTAATTGAACCTAAACCAAGTAGATCAGGCCCAAAAAGTCCAGTTGGCCCTAGATCGAGCATCTCTCCCCTCCCATGTTAGTCGACCCAATCCAAATGGATCAGGCCTCCGTTTGGACTCAGACTGAATTGTTCTCTTTTCTCTCTATTTTCCATTCTCCTTTTCGATTAGGGGCTTACAGTGTTAATTACGTTCAGTAGAGCCTTCAACTCTAGAAGAGTGTCAGGTCTAGAGATCAGGCTACACATCTAAGAATGTGAATAGTTTTATTGGACAAATTTTCTTGGATCTGATCAATTTAGACTGTCGTAAGTTACCTCTACCGGTAGTATGTTTAATCATGCACATGATCTAATCTACATTATTTGAGATTTAATCTATTGTTATTATGTTATAATTAAGTACTATACGCATGTTACACGAAAATGATTTGTAAAATATTTGATCAATTATGATATGATTTACTTAGACATGAATTGTACTTTATTGCATTGATAAATGCATTAATATTGCACAATTTTGGTACTCTCTAGTCCAATTATGATCACATGGATTTGGGATTTAATCTCCTTTCGAGCGGCGATCACAAGTACATGTCAATTGACGGTGTGTTGTAGTCACGAGCTAGTTTTCTTTCGGACTGAGTCAGTCGGGGCTAATCGCTAACACATGCTAATGAAAGCATGTTTTTCCATGTGATATCAGAGCTAGTTCCTTCCGGACCTCCAATGGGGCAGTTGCTGGTGTATGGCTAATAGATGACGTGTTATAGTCATGATCTAGTCTCTTTTAGAGCTTGCCACGGGCTGATCGGGACCATAGTCATAGGGACTAGGACAATGAGAATGGATGGTCCATCCTTAATAGTTTTGGAAATTTATTTTGACCAAATGCATTATATATCTTGAACTTAACGTTGATAAAGATGACATGTTTCATCGACATGTTTTTATTTTTGAAAAATCATGCAAAATAAAAATTTATATTTAATTTAATTAGAAATTTTGATAACTTACTAAACCTGTAAAGCTCATTCTCTCTCTTCTTTTTTTTCCATTACAATGGAATAGTCGAGGCTTGGGATCAAGTTGTGAGGAGCTTAGGATTCAGAAGAAGTAGAACAACTTTCTTTGAAGAATTTGTTTGGATATCTTTACAAGTTTTCTTGTGATCCCTTGAGATTGTAAACTCTTTTGAATAATTATGCTAATTAGATTATTGTTTATTCTACTACTTCCTGAGTTTGAAATGATGTGGATATATATAGATAAAAAGGCAGCCCTTGCTCATCCTGTGGGGTTAAACCCTATAGATCTACGGCCATCTGTCACGTGCTTTGCTCGGCCCATCGGGTCAGGGCATGACACAAAATCTCCATAAAGTAGTAAATCATGAGAAGAGATACAACAACGATAAGTAGATATGGGCTAGCACCACAATAGGCCTGACACTTAAGTCAACAAGTCATCCACCATGAATGTAATAATGTGATACACCAGCAACAATTGATCACCTCAGAGGGGCCAAAAATCTTTATAACATAGTGCCAAGGCGTATAAGGAAGAACCTTGGAAAAGAAACTATGTAAATCAAGATCTCAAATACCACTAAAATGGGACAGTACAAATGTTACCGTACCATTTCAACAGGTTTCCGGCATCGGTAAACAATGGATCGGTAGAAGACACGGTCTTATACCGTGTGCCAGTACCCAATATCATACCGTTCCCCAAAAAAATGATATGAGATCCAGAACTGGTATCTGAAACTCTGATGTAAATTTCAAAACTCACCCATCAACCGCATACTGTTAGTTTATAAGATTTCAAACTTACACGATAGAAAGAGTAAACTACAATTTCCACCCTTTTCAAATTCTTCCTGATTTAGAAGCCTGAGCAACCTTGCCCACAAGCTATTCAATTCAACTAAAACATACTTATTCAATTCAACTAAAGCACAAGGTATGTGCCACCCCCATTGAAAAGATAATCTGTGACGTTCTATACCAAAAGCTTCCCTTGTTCACTTCCATATGTTTATGCACTTCTTCACAAACACCCTAATAACACGAATATATTAATCAAGTTAAATAATGATAGGTTAACCAACATGCTTTGTCAAGTCTTCTAAGAAATGGAAAAACTGTAACTATGAAGTCCAATATGTCTCAAAGTCAGATATCAACATGCTGATCGTTGCTAAGTAGGGTTGTTAGTGGGTCACAGCTTTGTCAAGCTAATCCAATGTTGTCAATATGCCACCTGGTCGTCCAGTATTTAATCCATCAAAATAAGGGAAAAGGTATGACAACAGAAGCAAAAGCATATATGGACTAGCCAGATAGAGGCTTGAAAATGCCTGGTACTCTTCAACTAACCTCAATTATCCATATATATCTATCAGCCTCCAACTACAAATTTGATGCATACCAATCTTAAACTACAGAATGAAAAACTTCATCGATAGATTAAGCATAATTCCTAGCACTTAACAAACAAAGTAGAACATCTTTAAACAAAATATGCATTCACATAGTCAGACAAGACCTGACAGTGACAGTTACCATCATAGTAATGACTAATGAGACTTGTGAAGTTGTCATGCAACTTTCAGGCCCTTTTTTCCTAAGAAACTTGATTTAGACTACTTATAACATGTGCAGATGCATGTGGCTGCAAAAGATTTTAAATTTGAGATTATTTGAATAAATCTAAATTCTAAGATGACTTGAAATAACTGATTAATAATTAATCTTTTTCTCTGTTGAATTGCCTTTGCCTCTTGGTTCAGAAGCATCTGCCTACACCTCCCTTAAAAGTTCTTAGAGTCCAGGTATAATAAGATATCTTTTCTAAAAGAATATGAAATCTTTCTTGCTAAATTGGTGTTTGGAAGTAGCATGAGTGGGTCTGTTCCTACTGTCTCTGTTTCTTTTCTTATTCTCAAAGTCCAGCAACACTTGAATCTCTTCTATGGAAGTCTAGCATGTTTTACGTTTTTAAGAGAGATCTAATCTGGGCTGTTATAGGAATATTTTAAATCTTTAACAGAGTAATAATTAGAGTTATTTTTAGAACTGAAACATTGAGAAATTAATCTGTTTTTATGTAGTTTAAAACAAACATGGAATCATAATGGATCCAAGTCTTAAGTTCAGTCTACAAGGGGATAAGTGAGTTCTAATTCAAATAGCATTATATCAACATATGTTCCCATATGTTCATATATATATATATATATATATATATATATATATATTGGGCATGATCAAGTTAACTAAGATTTGCAACATAGCTTTCAGCTTTCTCTCTTTTCTATGTCAACCAGTGATTAAATTGCTGACCCCTTTTTCCACACTCAAGTGACGAATTCTGGGTCCTCTAGCTATTGAAAACTACAGCATTTTTAATGTTAATTTTATACATCATTCCTCTACATTAATAGAACCTTTCTCCCCGTCGCCCCCCCCCCCCCCCCCACCCCCCAAACCTCATGGAGAACTAGTATATTGCTTAACCTCTGAAGTATAATCTTTGCTCCTCAAAACCCTCATCCAGTAAAATTATTCCCCTGTTTCAGATCCTCTCCAGAAAAGTAAAAACCTCATGATTCACCTTTAGCTCCAAGTATAAAACTCAAACCTAACGCATACCTTTCCATCCTACTTTAATAAACTTGTATCTTAAACCTAAATAAACACAAACTTCCATTTTCTGCACCATATATAGTCATTAGATCTTAGAGCTTGTTTTTGTTCCTCGTATCCAATTAATTTAGGTTAGAGGTCATTATCATACTAATATGAACATCTAGCCCAGTTTATACTAAGATTGATCAATCTTCAAGAAGTAGATCATATAAGCTGCTTTAATAGGCCAAATTGTCGCCAAATTAAGATATTAAATAAAGACAAGTCGACAGGCAACAATTGAGTAAGAATGATGCTGATGTATGGCTTGTACAGTAACTTACCATTGCCATCCATGAGAAGATCCAATGCAAAGTATTCCACAAAGAACTGAGTGTTATGCTTCATTGCTTGACCATAAAGCGTGTGAAGCAACGCATGACCAGTTCGATCAGCAGCACATGCACACCGATAGGCCTGGCCACCTATAGATGCCAAACTAGTCAAATACAGATACACATTTTTAAATAATGGAGGATTATTCCAGACAAAATGTGAATGAAAACTGTGATAGCAACATATGAACCTCTACCTTTTCCAAAGTTCAAACTTTGACCTCCAAAAGCACGCTGATAAATTTTCCCATCTTCAGTTCGAGAGAATGGCAATCCATAATTTTCAAGCTCAATAACTGCTTTTGGTGCTTCTCTGCACATATATTGAATAGCATCCTGATCACCTGAGGAACACAACATGCAGTTGCTGGTCAGTTAACACAGAAGAGTAGTGAAACATGATGCTGTGGAAAGATGACATTCTCATGAGTCTAGTCTATCAGCTAGAACAAAAACAGAAAATCCAAAGATAGGTCATCAGAGTTTTTTCTATCCATATTATGAAAGAGCTTCTTTGAGAACGTTTGATGTTCCAACTGTCATCCCATCACCAGGAAGAACTTCTCTGATATGTGATAAAACATTCAAGTATGGAAGGTGATATGCTCTAAGCAAGTTACCTAACCAATCACTTCCTTTGACTGTATCATACATATGCCACCTCCAGTCATCTTCAGTCATATTTCCAAGGGCTGCATTTATACCACCCTGCATGATTTATACAAGCCTGATTAGCAGCATATATGCATACAGCTTAACAATTTGGAATGTGCACTAATGTTTGAGGAATAATTGATCTCATAAAACATCCTCAGAGAATCAACAAGTCACACAAAATGATAGTTAACTATTAGAGCACACCTCTTTTCATTTGGAGTTTCTTTTCAAAGTATAATATGGCCATTCTTAAAGAAGACCAGTGCAAACAGATCTTAGTTTCTGCTGGTTCAGACTAAAGATACCTCTGGATTTTTATCTGGAACATGATATTTTAGTTTGTATTTTAGTTTGTATTCTATTTTATGCATCTAATGTGGATTTATGCATCTTTAAGAAGGGATCAGTCAAAACATTGGAGAACTCAAGTATCAGCAGATCAGTAACATACAGATTCACTGCACGGATACAAGGCTCTAGGATATCAGGGAAAGCACAACGCAGTAATTGATTTGGTATAGCATACTCACATAGTCACATGACCAGAAAGTCATATGAAAGTGTAAATCTCTCATCAATCAAAATTGGCGATATGTAATATCCAGAAAGAAATATTAAGAATGAAAATGCAACTGGAATCATCCACATGCAAGGGGGTAATTTTAGCCCCCTCATGCTTTTTCTAGTATGTATAATTAAGTGATTTCTTTATCTCCTTAACTATAACAGTCAACATGGACGTGCATGCTGACACAGAGCAAGCTCCAGAAAAAAACAAATTCCAAAAAATTTAAACTTGGGTAAAAGGCACATATATCACCTCAATGGGACATTGTAACTTAACAAGAGTCCTAGTCCTACCATTGCTGGATCACCCTCATTCAAGACAAAAGGAAATAAAGTTGTTCGGAAACTTAAGGCAGCATTTCACATGGAGAAATAAGTAAAACTATCAGTTGATCACTTGAAATGGCATAACCTTTTCCTGTATGTTCTCCCCTAATTTTCTTTAACAAGTAGAGGTGAACTGGGATATTCCTAGGTTATGAAGTGAAGAAATATCTAATAAAATTTGTAATTAGGTTATCTATCATTATCTTCCTGTATCTGTCTTGTGCTTATCTAATCAAGAGGTCCGGTATAATCCTTTCCTTGTCAAAGGTCAGGAACCCATAAGTACAGAAAGAAAGAAGACTTCTCACACACTGAACTAAATGGAAAAACAGATCTCTCACTACTCTCTTGTTGACAGCGATTTCCTTATTGCTGCAGCTAAGAATGTCAAATGCATGATGTTGGCATGCCATATTTGCTAATAGGAACAACAATTTTCAAAAAATTGATGGTTATTGTTACATGAACCAAAACCCAAGAAGACAACATGGTAATGACAGCTCTAGTTGATGGGAATCAGGTTTATGCACGTATTTCAGAAAGAAGCATCATTGAAAAACCCTAACCCTAATCTATTTTTATGGATTTATTTAAAATTTTCTTATTTTTATTTTATTGAGACTTTTGTTTTTATTAGAATTCAATAAGTGGAGTTCTATTAGGTTACAAGTCAGCTGTTAGAATCCTGTTAGGTTGCTTCTTGTTTCTCTATTTAAAGGCTCCATCTGTATAGAGAAAAATAAATTTGATTGATTGATTAATTTGATTTCTAAAATTTCAGGCTTTGATTTTTTTTTTACTTTTCAACTTTTTTCTTCATTATTTTCTTTTGGCTTTACATCAATTTGGTATCAGAGCAAAAGATCCTGCAAATTTTTTCTCTTGCTCCACGCCCCTTCCTGTCGACCAACTCGACTAAGACACCTGCACCCCCCCTCCCCCCATCTCCTCCTCTGCCTCCATCAACCGTCCAAGCTCATGCCAGAAATCCCCATCATCCCGCCTCCCCATCGTCATCCCCGTCGCAGCTCTGCGTCGACCATCCTTTCCGATCTCCCCCAGAGTCCCAATCGAGTGGAAGGCTTGAAGCGGTCGAAGAAGAAGGCCTGGATCCCTTCGCTTTATCCCGTCGCCGTCTTCCTGCCACCCTGAACGGCCGCCGATCAACGATGTCACCATCTCCACCGCTGAGCACTGCCTGTCGTTCCTAAATCCCCATCGTTGCCGGCGCACGCAACAAGAGTCGCAGGCGGATGGGAGGCTCCGATCATCATCTCTGCCCCTTCCTGTCACCCTCGCCATTGCCCTGGCACCAGCCACTCGCCGTTGTCGTCGCCCCCTCGCCAGTCAACAGCTACCCTCCAACCGAAGGCCATCAAAGACAAAAATCACGTCGACAGCTACCTTCCCATCGCCTCCTTTTGGAAGAAAAATCACGCGGTCCATAGATCGCGTGTAAACAACAATCTATAGACCGCTCAGTCTATAGACCGGGTCTGTAGACCAGAAAAAAAAAAGATCTTTTTTGGAGATCTCCCTTATCTTCAACCTGCAAGCTTCACAAGATGATATTTAATTTTATCTGATGAAAGGTACAATTCCTTCATTAAATTTTGGATTCTTTAAATTTCTGAATAATTTATATCATTGCTTAGGCTCTTATTTTATCTTTTATCATATTTTCTCCATATATTTGCTAGTGCACGCACTAGACACATTCACATATTTTGCTATCGCGCGCACTAGATACATAGACATTACATTCAACCCTACAATTTTATCGTAAGCATCATACAGTATTTAGTTTAATATTAAAACCCTTTTTGCTATCATGACTATTGGTAACCTAAAAGACGCATGTTGGTGCAGAATTTGGTTGACGCCGGATCAAGCTGGAGTCGAGGAAGACGAGGTCGCCGCCGATGACCTGCAAAAGAAAGTCCCGTCCGGAGTCGATAGTGGTGGCTCCGGTAGGACCCTCCGACGGTCAAGTTAGCTCTTCTGGCCAACAGAAATAGAGTGCTCGAAAAAGAGTTCGGCAGAATTTTGAGAAGGAAAAGAGAGCTTAGAGAAAACGTATCTGGAGGATCTCTTTTTATAGACGGAGCTTGTTGTAACTGTCCTAATAAATGACAGTCGTAACCGTCATGATAAATGCCAATCGTAATCGTCCTGATAAATGACAATCATAACTGTCCTAATAAATGATAATTGTAACCGTTCAGTAGTGGGATCGTCTGTAGAAATCCATCTAAAAGAAAAGATCGAAAGAAGTTCGACTCCTGTAGGAATCCGACTGCTGGAGGAGTTCGGCTCCTGAAGAAATCTGACTGCTGGAGGAGTTCGGAAGGAGTCCGGCTCCTGGAGGAATCCGACTGCTGGAGAAATCCGGAAGAAGTTCGGCTCCCGTAGAAGCCCGACTGAAGGAGGAATCCAGAAGGAGTTCGACTCCTGGAGGAATCCGATTGCTTGGCTCCCGTAGAAGCCCGACTGAAGGAGAAGCCCGAATTCGGCTCCTGAAGAAGGAGTTCAGGAAGTCCGAAAGAAGTTCGGCTCCCGTAGAAGCCCGACTGAAAGAGAGATCCGGAAAGAGTTCGGCTCCTGGAGGAATCCGACTACTGGAGGAATCCGGAAGGAGTTCGGCTCCCGTAGAAGACCGACTGAAGGAGCAATCCGAAAGGAGTTCGACTCCCGTAGAAGCCCGACTGAAAAAGGAATCCAGAAGGAGTTCGACCGCTGGGGGAGTTCGGCTGGGGCTCGACCGCTGAGGAGTTCGATTAGGTTCGGTAGCTGGAGGAGTTCGGCCACTGAATGAGTTCGACCGCTGGAGGAGATTGAATGGGGTTCGACCGCTGGGGAGAGAATTTCCGATCAAAGCTCTTCCATGATTACCTCCTGCATTAGGCTAAGCACCAAGCTGGACTTCGACGGGAGCGGGATTTATCCCCAATAATAATCCCCCTACTCTCGAGTTCGAAACTCGAAGGAAGGAAGTACAAAAAGGGCGACAGCCGAAGTCCTCTTTTGAGCTCTGCACCAGTTCAAGTTGAAGCTCGGGAGAGATCTTATCTTCAGCCAAAGTTGACGTTGAAATTGAAGCTCGAGGGAGATCTTGTCTCCAATCGAAGTTGACGTTCAAGCTTGAGAGAGATCTTATCTCCAGCCGAGGTTGAAGAAGATCTTATCTCCTGTTGTCGTAGAAGCTCGAGGGAGATCTTATCTTCAGTTGTTGTCGAGCACAATGGAGCCATCGTCGAAGCCTTTTCTCTCATCCCGTCTAAGATGAACAAGGCCTTCAGCTTTGCTCATGTTAGGACGAGATTCTCCTCCTATTCTTAACGAGCTATGGAAGGCCGTTATCAGGCTCCATCTCGTCAACGAGGCCTTCGACTTGCTCACGTTAGGACGAGGTTCTCCTCCTTGTTCTTAATGGACTATGGGGCACATAAGGACCGTTGTCAGGGCCTCTCCCCCCATCTCGTCTAAAATGAACAAGATCTTCGACTTTGCTCACGTTAGGACGAGATCCTCCTCCTGTTCCTAACATGGCCACTTCTAATTGCTTCTTTTCTGTCATCACATAATTTTTACACCAAGAAACAATAATGTTGAAATGAAGGAGTTTTATTGCGAAAAAATTACTGGTAGTACATCTTCAGATTTTCTGAGTTCCAAAGTCGTGAGAGCATTGTTCCTCCAAGTTCCTTCAGACGATAAGTTTCGGACCGAACGACCTCCACCACTTCATACGGTCCTTCCCAATTTGGGACAAGCTTCCCCTGGCTCTAAGGCTGAGAGATGGCGACTCGCCGAAGCACTAAGTCCCCCACTCTGAATGTTTTACTTCTGACTCTAGAGTTATAGTACTGGGCCACCTTTCGTCTATAGGCCACCATCCGAACTTGGGCTTTCTTCCTTTTTTTCTTCCAACAGATCGAAGTTGACTCTAAGGTCCTGTGGATTGTGCTGCTCGTTGAAGGCCACGACCCGTACTGACGGAAGCTTAAGTTCAATCGGGATGACTGCCTCTGTTCCAAAGACCAAGACGAATGATGTTTTCCCAGTCAGCAGTCTTTGAGTAGTTCGGTATGCCCAGAGAACATGGTAAAGTTCGTCCACCCAGGCCCCCTTTGCTCTGTCGAGCCTTGTCTTGATGCCTTGCAGCAGAGTCCGGTTGGTCACTTCAGCTTCTCCATTTGCCTGTAGGTGAGCTACCGATGTGAAGTGGTGGAAGATATTTAGGTCTTCACAGAACTCGACGAACCTCGTCCCAGCAAATTATCGTCCGTTATCGGTTATGAGGGTTTGGGGCAGACCGAATCGGCAAACTATTGACTTCCAGACGAAGTCCTGTATCTTGATCTCGGTAATTTTGGCTAATGGTTCGGCTTCGACCCATTTGGTGAAGTAGTCGATCGCGACCAGTAGGAACTTCCATTGCCCTGATGCCGTCGGAAAAAGGCCAAATATGTCCATTCTCCACTGTACAAATGGCCAAGGCGCGTTTAGCGGAGTAAGCTCGGAGGCCAGCTGTCTTTGTACATTTGCATTCTTCTGACAGCGATCACATTTCTTAACATACTCTACAGAATCATGATACAAGGTCGGCCAATAGTATTCTTACCGAAGTAGCTTTTGCGATAGGGACCTGGCTCCTACATGACTTCCACAAATTTTCTCGTGCACTTTCCATAATACGAAATCGGCCTCTGAAGGTCGGAGATATTTCAGCAGCGATAGCGAATACGACCTCTTATACAACCTGCCCTCGTACAAAATGTACCAGAAAGCTTGATTCCTGAGTTTCCGAGCTTCTTTCGGATCATGAGAAAGGACTCCCTCCTTGAGATAGGCAACCAACGGATCGATCCAGCTCGGCTCGAGTTCCGTTTGCAAAATGACCTGTGATTCCTCTAGGCTTGGGCACTTCAGAGTCTCAAAAAATACTTCTTTGGATAGTTCGGCTAGAGCTGAAGTAGCCAACTTAGAAAGGAGGTCAGCTCTTATATTTTCTGCCCTCGAAATCTGTCAAATGCCGAAACAGCTGAAGGCCGAAGTCAAGTCCTTTACTTTCTCAAGATATTTCATCATACTTTCCTCCCATACTTCATAGCTGCCACTAACTTGGCCGACCACTAATTAGGAATCGCTGTAGACTTGAAGTCGATCTACTTTTAATTCTCTTACAATTTTTAACCCGACGATCAGCGCTTCATACTCGACCCCATTATTAGTCACAGGAAATTCGAAGCGCAACGCATACTCGGCGACGACTCCCTCGGGGCTAACTAAGACCAACCCCACACCCGCTCCAGCAGAGTTGGACGAACCATCCACGTACAGCGCCCAAAAACCTTCAAAAAGATCGACTGTCTCTTCGGGGAGGCTCGATTACGACAGCAGAGCGCCGATCTCATTCTGTTCAAGCTCAGCATCATCGAGAATGGTATATTCCACTATAAAATCTGCTGATATCTGAACTTTGATCGATGGCCGGGGTTGATAATTGATATCGAATTCCGTGAGCTCGATTGTCCATTTTGCGATTCTTCTGGAAGCGTCCATTTGCTGAAGGACTGCCTTTATTGGTTGATCCGTGAGGACCGTTATGGTGTGCCCCTGAAAGTAAGGTCGGAGCCTCCTGACAGCAATTAAAAGAAAGTAAGCAGATTTTTCTAGCTTAGAGTACCTGGTCTCTGCATCCCTTAGGACCCGACTTATGTAGTAGACCGACCGCTGTATCTTCGCTTCCTCCTTGACTAGGACTGCTACCAAGACCGCCGGGGAGACCGTTAGGTACAAGAACAATTCTTCTCCAGGTTCGGGCTTTGCCAGTAGTGGAGGCGAGCCGAGGTAGTTTTTAAGCTCCTCAAACGCCCGTTAGCATTTCGTCGTCCAACAGAAATTCTTTGGTTGCTTGAGAACTTAGAAGAAGGACATGCATCGCTCGACCGATCTTGAGACGAAGCAATTTAGGGACGCCACTTTTTCAGTCAAGCACTGAACTTCTTTAATTGTCTTTGGAGCGGTCATCCCTTGAATGGCTCAAATTTTCTCTAAATTTGCTTCAATCCCGCGCCTCGACACCATAAACCCCAGAAACTTTCCAGAGATCACACCAAAGGCGCACTTGGTCAGATTCAGCTTCATCTTGTGCTTCCTGAGTGCATTAAAAGTCTCTTCGAGATCGACGAGGTGGTTTGTAAAAGCTCGACTTTTAACGAGCATGTCATCTATGTACACCTCCATGTTGCGGCTGATCTGCTCCTTGAAGATCTTGTTGACTAGATACTGGTACGTTGCTCCTGCGTTCTTGAGTCCAAAGGGCATAACCCTGTAACAATAAAAACCACGATCAATTACAAAAGCAGTTTTCTCTTCATCCTCTGGCACCATTCGTATCTGGTTATAACCGAAGAAGACGTCCATGAAGGTGAGGAGCTCATGGCCCGAGGTTGTGTCTACCAATTGATCAATCCTGGGTAGTAGATAGCTGTCTTTGGGTTAGGCCTTGTTTAGCTTCTTAAAGTCGATGCACATTCTCCACTTGCCTTTGGCTTTCTTGACCAGAACCACATTTGAAACCCAAGTCGGATAGCTGACTTCTCGGATAAATCCGACATTGAGAAGCTTGTCGACTTCTTCTGCTATTACCTTCTACCTTTCTGGTGCATGGCCTCGAACTCTTTCTTTCATTGGTCGATATTTAGGATCAATAGCCAGCCGATGTTCCATAACCTCGGCGTCAATTCCAAGCATATCTGCTGGAATCCAGGCAAAGACGTCAGCATTCTTCCGTAAGAAGGCGATGAGCTGCTCCCGAACTTCATCTTCCAGATTGGAGCCAATTTGCATCATATGCTCTGCATTTCCATCATTCAGGAGGATGGTCACAAGATCTTCTAACGGCTCGTCCCATTCTTCGGCAAAGTCATCGCGGACATCTAGCCCGTCAACAGGACAAGGATCGGACCGTGCTTCCTTTCGCAGGGCAATTAAATAGCGGTGCCTTGCCAAAGCTTGATCTCCCCTGACCTCTCCAATCCTGCAACTTGTCGGAAACTTCATCTTCAAATAATAAGTGGATACCACCGTCCGAAGTGCATTTAGACCAGGTCGACCGAGAATAGCATTATAGGCGGACGGAGTCCTTACGACTAAAAAATTGACCTGTGCCTTAGTCAGTTTCGGATGTTGTCCTGCAGTCACGGCCAAAGTTATTATGCCCTCAACTGGTACGGCATCACCAGTGAAGCCTATCAGAAAGTTCATAGGCCCCAAGTGGTTATTGAGTAAGGACGTTTTTGAGAAAACACCATAAAACAATACGTCGGCTGAGCTTCCATTATCTACCAAAATGCGGCATACATCATAGTCGGCAATGTTTAAAGAGATTACAACCGCGTCATTGTATGGAAACTGGACCCCCATTGAGCATCCCTTGCCGTCCTGCCTCGAAAGTTATGGGTTCTCTAGGTTCTCCATGGTCCTCTTCACTGATCCCTCGGATCCGCTGGCTTCTCCTTGGCCGAAGTCCCACTTCGCTAAGAGTCCGTCCCGTTGATGATGCCGATGAGGCAAGGGCCGATCTCCTTATTGATCCTCCCCCCTTGTTGGTTGGCTCAGGCTGCGGCAATGCCCTCGGCCGATCTTCCCGTTCTCCTCAGGCCATCGCCGTAGGAATCGGCCTAAGTCTGCCTCGCCTGATGAGCTCCTCAATCTCATCCTGGAGTTGGAATACACTCCTCAGTGTCGTGACCATGGATCACGATGGATAAAGGCAGAACTTGTTGGGAATTGCGCTTGCTAAGGATGGAAAGCGCATTCCTTTTCGATCTTCGACAGTTGCTCCCATAATTTCCATCAGTACTTGGATTTTTCGGGAGCATTGAGGAAGGGCGTAGTTGTGAAATCTTCGTTGGGGAAAGAACTTCGGCGCTAGGGGGAACCTCGGCGCGTCCTTCTCGTCCGAGCTTCCTCTGCCTTCAAGCCCGAGGGAGTTGTTCGGGACTCGCCTTGCGACTCAGAGGGGAGTTCGGAGAAGCGCGGCCTAAGCTTCACTCCGGCTTTCCTTCCTCGATGCGAGCCCGTCCAGCTCGCCGATTCGCCGCTTATCAAAGGCTCCATTGTCCTTGGCCTTGAAGGCCTCTTCAGCTCGGGCGTAACCTTCAGCCCGAGCTAGCATATCGGTGAAATCCCTGGGGTACTTTTTTTCTAGGAAGAACAGCAAATCATTCTTCTGAAGGCCGTCCTTGAGTGCGGCCATGGCGACGGATTGGATCCAGGATCCCAGACCTCCAATGCAGCGGCATTAAATCCGGATGACATAAGTCCGGATGGATTTTTCCTCCTGCTTGATGTTCATCAGCGAATCCGAATCTCGACGCAGACGTCGGCTGCTGACGAAGTGAGTCGCAAACTGAAGGCTCATCTGATCAAAAGAAAAGATGGTACCCGGCTTAAGTGCCGAGTACCAGTTTCTGGTGGCTTTCTTGAGGGTGGACGGAAAAGCCTGGCATAAAATAGCATCTGGCACGCTATGGAGCAACATCATTGTCCGGAAGGCCTCCAAGTGATCGATCGGATCGATGGTCCCATCGTAACTCTCAAATTATGGGAGCTTGAAGTTTGACGGAATGGATTCCTGCATAATTTCCTGAGAAAAAGGAGGGTCAGTGCAAATATTATTACTGTATGTGGGGGGAGTATGACGGAGCTCTTCGATCCATCGGCTCATTTTCTGGAGCCTTTGATTCAGGAGATCTTCACGATCGTGGATCTCCAGAGTTTTCTGATGGGATGGGGGCAAAGCTTCACCCGGGGTCGAATCATGATTCAAGCTATGGCTCTCCACGCTCTGTTGCCTCTCCTTTTCCGGGGATTGGTCATCGATCGGGCTAACCCGAATCGATCGGTTGCCTCCTGGACTGGATCATGGGGCTCCGAAAAAGCCTGCTCCGACCAAATTTGCTGGTATTGGGAGCCTATCTGGATGTATGGTCTGCACCACCTCCATGAGACCACGAACCTGCTGGACGAGCAGGTTGAATTGCTCCGCATCCACCACGGCTACAGGTTGAACTACTCCACATCCACCATAGCTGGTTGCGTGGAGCGGACGAGATCTGAACCGGAAGCTGGAGTGAGAGGCCGGATGTATCGTCGGATCGAGGATCTGGCTTCCAGAGACCATTTTGATCGTCGGGTCGAAAGAAATTCCTAAAGAGGAAGAATTTTTTTTCTGGAGTGGAAAGAACTCTAGATCGCTCGCCTGAGCACTCCTTTAAGAATCAAGGGAACCTCAAGAACAGAGAACCCTTCCTCTAGCGCCAATTCTGTTGGTGCAGAATTTGGTTGATGTCGGATCAAGCTGGAGTCGAGGAAGACGAGGTCGCCGCCGATGACATGCAAAACAAAGTCCCGTCCGAAGTCGGTGGTAGTAGCTCTGGTAGGACCCTCCGACAGTCAAGTTAGCTCTTCTGACCAACAAAGATGGAGTGCTTGGAAAAGAGTTCGATAGAATTTTGAGAAGGAGAAGAGAACTTAGAGAAAACGTATCTGGAGGATCCTTTTTATAGACGGAGCTTGTTGTAACTATCCTGATAAATGACAATCGTAACCGTCCTGATAAATGCCAATCGTAATTATCCTGATAAATGACAATCGTAACCATTCAGTAGTGGGATCGCCTGTAGAAATCCGTCTGAAGAAAAAATTCAGAAGAAGTTCGGCTCCTGTAGGAGTCTGACTGCTGGAGTCCAAAAGAAGTTCGACTCCTGAAGAAATCCGACTGCTGGAGGAGTTCGAAAGGAGTCCGACTCCTACAAGAATCCGACTGCTGGAGAAATCCGGAAGGAGTTCGGCTCCTGAAGGAATCCGATTGCTGGAGAAGTTCGGCTCCTGGAGGAATCTGATTGCTGAAGAAGTCCAGAAGAATTTCGGCTCCTGGAGGAATCCGATTGCTGGAGTTCGGAAAGAGTTTGACTTCCGTAGAAACCCGACTGAAGGAGGAATCCGGAAGGAGTTTGGCTCCTGAAGGAATTCGATTACTGGAGTTTGAAAAGAGTTCGGCTTCCGTAGAAATCCGACTGAAGGAGGAATCCGAAAGAAGTTCGACTCCCGTAGAAGCCCGACTAAAGAAGGAATCCGAAAAAGAGTTCGGCTCCTGGAGGAATTCGACTGCTGGAAGAATCCGGAAGGAGTTCGGCTCCCGTAGAAGCCCGACTGAAGGAGAAGTTCGGAAGGAGTTCGGCTCCCGTAGAAGCCCGACTGAAGGAGGAATCCGGAAAGAGCTCCTGAAGGAATCCAACTGCTGGAGGAATCCAGAAGGAGTTCGGCTCCCGTAGAAGTCCGACTGAAGGAGGAATCCGGAAGGAGTTCGACTCCCGTAAAAGCCCGAGAAATCCGAAAGGAGTTCGACCGCTGGGAGAGTTCGGCTGAGGCTCGGCCGCTGAGTTCGATTGGGTTCGACAGCTAGAGGAGTTTGGCCACTGAATGTGTTTGGCCGCTCGAGGAGATCGAATGGGGTTCGACCGCTGGGGAGAGAATTTTCGATTGAAGCTCTTCCGTGATTACCAGCTGCATTAGGCTAAGCACCAGGCTGAACTTCAATGGGAGCGGAGTTTATCCCCAACAACGCATATACTGCTACAGAAAAAAACTTGAATTTGTCAAAAATACCCAAACAACCTTTTAGGAAACTTTAAATCAAATTTGCCAGTCATTAGACCAACTTCATACTGAGATTGGTAAGCTTTGTGCTAGCCAAGTAACCGCGTAGACATGATCAATCTAATAGGTCAACAAGTAGAATGCTAAATTTCTCTAAGAGAGTCAAGAATAGACAAACAACCACTAGAAGATGATCCACCTAGTAGTCAACCTATCCATCGATTTTCTTCATGAACTCTTAAACTTACTAGAAGCCAGAGTCATGCCATGCACACTAGTCAGTCTTTTCAGACATCTCCAATCTACACAATAGCCCTTCCGATTACCCACCATTCTACAAATACTTTTGACGATTCTTATTATCATAGGAGAGAGGAGTATGATCGAGAAGGCTATGAAGGAAAAGTAGAGCCACCAAATTCCACATTTAGATATCCTAGGCAGCCTACTAGATATGCACGAAATCCTGAACACTTTAGACCCTAAGGACAATAATTTAGAGCATAACCAAATAGATATGAAGATTTAGAAGAACCACTTAAAGGGATTAAGATTGAAATCGCCTGTTATGATGGAAGATTAGATCCAAAGGCATTTCATGACTGGTTACTAGACTTAGAGGCCTATTTTGAGTGGTATCATATGTCGGATGTCTCTCGCATCCATTTTACAAAAATGAAGCTAATAGGTTCTGCCAAACAGTATGGCAAACAGTTGAAAGAAATTTAGAATAAGTAGGACACCGACCTATGGTACTTTAAGAGAATGAAATTTAAGCTGCACGAGAAATATGTTCCTATTTATTACAAAAGTTAGTTATTAAACCAATGGTATACTCTTAGACAAGGAAACACTAGCGCCACTGACTATATGGCTCATTTTGAGGACTTGCAGTTAAGGTGTAATATATCTAAAAAGTTATGAAAATTAATTTCTAAATTTATTAGTAGTTTACGAAATGATCTGAAAAGAGAAATCTTCTTGTATTCTCTAGATTCTGTAGAAGAAGCCTATCATAAAGCTCTAGAGATTGAGAAATTTCATAAAACTCCATCTCAAAGGAGAGAAGCTACTTTTTCTAATGAATCTGAACAATCTAAGTCTATCCCTGTTAGTCGTACAAGAAGTCTGTCACAAATAGCCCCTTCCCATCTAGGACCAAATCCCACAGACGCTAGAACCTGAGAACTTGTACCAAAGATATCTCAATCAGCCAGTTCTTCAAACATAGAGTATCACTATTGCCATAAAAAAAATCACATAACTGCTAGATATCCACGCCGTACTCTAACCATAGAACCAGAATATGAGAAAGCAATACCCTACAATGCACTAGAAGACTTTAATCCTCTAGAACCAGCTAATTTAGAGGAAGAATATGAGGAATCAGGAGATTATGTTAATGTTATGTGCTGTATAGTCACCACTCCTGCAGACTCTAAGGCTTGAAAACATACTACTATTTTTCATACATATGCCTAATGTAGGGATAAGGTCTGTAAACTTATCATTGATGGTGATAGCTCTATGAATGTTGTATATAAATCTGCCGTTAATCGATTAAAGCTGAAACCTCATCCTCATTCTTATAGAGTTACTTGGATAGATAAAACATCTCTTCCTATTAATGAATGTTGTCTAGTGCCGATTAAGATGGAAGCTTATTCTACTGAGATTATGTGTGGCGTGTTATCTATAGAGGTAGCTAGTGTCTTGTTATATCGATCTTGGATTTATGATGTAGACGCTCATAATTTTGGTAGAGAAAATACCTATATTTTTATGCATAAAGAAAAAAAAATTAGGTTAAATCCTGCCAAACCTAGTGTGTCCCGATCTTTCAGAAAAGCCAAGAGTGCTTCTCAATCTTTCAATCAAAAAAATTGTCACATCTTGACTCATAAGAAATTTGAAGAAGAGAATTCAGAGTCTGAGATTATGTTAGCAGTCATTCTTAAAGGTGAAATTCGATTAACCTCAAACATCCAAGATAACCCATTTCCTGAGATTGAACTGTTATTAGAAGAATTTAAGGATATAACCCCAGAAGATATACCAAATGGCCTTCCTTCCTTGCGAGACATTCAACATGCCATTGATCTAGTTCTCGGTTCCCAAATACCTAATTTTCCATAGTATAAATTGAATCTTAATAAACGTGAAGAAATGAGAAGGCAAGTAGATGGTTTGTTACAAAAAGATCACATTCGACCTAGCCTCAATCCATGTGCTGTACCAGCCCTTTTGACACAAAAAAAGATAGTATATGGAGGATGTGTGTAGATGTAGGACCATCAATAGGATCATTGTTAAATATAGATTTCCTATTCCTAGGCTTGAGGACATGCTTGACCAGTTAGCTGGCTCTGTAATATATTCTAAATTTGATTTGCATAATAGATATCATCAAATTAAAATCCAACCTAGAGATAAATGAAAAACTGCCTTTAAAATCCATGATAGTTTTTATAAATGGTTAGCTATGCCATTTGAATTATCCAATGCTCCTAGTACATTCATGCAATTTATGACTGAATTATTGAGATCCTTTATTAATAAATTCTTAGTCGTCTATTTTGATAATATCCTAATCTATAGTAGGTCTAAAGAAGAACACCTAGGTCATCTTAGAAAAGTTTTTATTACTCTTAGATCCGCTAAATTGTATATTAATCTTAAAAAATGTTTATTTCTTCATGATCAAGTATAATTTTTAGGGTGTGTTGTATCTTCTCAGAGTATTATGACTGATCCTGAAAAAGTGAAAGCAATTAAAGAATGGTCTGAACCAAAATTTCTTTCTGAAGTTTGTAGTTTTCATAGTCTAGCATATTTCTATAGGCATTTTATTAGAGAGTTTAGTACCTTCATGACCCTCATTACAAATTATATGAAAAAAGAAGAATTTTATTGGTCAACTACTGCCGCCAAAACTTTTAATGATATAAAGCTTAGAATGACCGAAGCACCTATATTGATTCATCCTGACTTTTCAAAAATTTTTGAAGTAGCCTATGATGCATTAGACGTTGGAATTGGAAGAGTTCTTAGTTAAGAGGGTCATCCTATAGCTTATTTTAGTAAAAAACATAACAATGCTAAGCAAAGATATTCTACATATGACAAAGAATTCTATGTTGTAGTTCAGGCTCTTAGGTATTGGCGATATTATCTTTTACCTAAAGAATTTGTCCTATATTTTGATTATTTATCTCTTAGGTATATTCAATTTCAGAAAAAACTTAATGCCACACATGTCAAGTGGGTAGAATTTCTCCAGAATTATATCTTTGTTCTCAAACACCAAGTTAGTGTTGAGAATAGGACCGCTGATGCACTAAGTAGGATAATTATTGTCCTCTAATTTATGAATACCGAGATAGTTGGTTTTGAGCGAGTAAAAGGTGACTATTAGCATTGTCCTGATTTTACTAATATCCATCAAGAGATTAGTCAAAAAAACCGTCAAGAATATATTGACTTTGTAATCAGGAATGGTTATATATTTAAAGATTGTCATCTTTGTATACCTCGAACATCTTTACGAGATTTTCTTATTTGAAAACTTCATGCAGGAGGCTTAGCAAGTCATTTTGGACGAAACAAAATAATAGCTATGGTTGAAGATATGTTCTACTAACCATCTCTTAAAAAGGACGTAGCTAGAACCCTCTCTTTGTGCCGTACATGTCAATTAGCTAAGGCTAGAAAATAAAATACTGGTTTATATACTTCTTTACCGATTCCTCATTCCCCATGAAAAAACTTAGTATGGATTTTATTCTTAGATTACTTAGAACTACTAGGAGACATGTTTCAATTCTAATTATTGTTGATAGATTTTTCAAAATGACATATTTTATTCCTTGTCAAAAGGCTTTTGATGCCTCTTCTGTTGCTAAATTATTTTTTAAAAAAGTTGTTAGACTTCACGGATTACCCACTTTCATAGTGTCTGACTGTGATGACAAATTTGTGAATTATTTTTGAAAAATTCTTTCAAAATTGTTTAGGACTATAAAGTTTTCTTCAGCTTTTCATCTCCAAACAGATGGTCAAACAAAGATTATGAATCGAAGTCTTGGTAATTTACTTAGATGTCCAGTTAGAGATAAGCTTGGAACGTGGGATTTATTTTGCCTACTGCGAAATTTGCTTACAATAACTTAATAAATTGGTCCACCAACAAGAGTTCTATTAAAATTATTTATAGTTTTAATTCTCATCAATCCCTTGATCTTGTTTTCTTACCTATGAATAACCGCACTTCTGAGTCGGCCACTTTTTTTACTAAACACATTTATGATATTCATACTGATATGAGATAGATTGCTATGAGTGCTGAGAAATATAAACTTGCCGTTGATGCTCACCGTAGAAAAGTGAAGTTTAACGAGGATGATTATGTGATGATTCATATTCATCCCAAACGTTATCTCCGAAATTCATTCAAGAAGTTACATACCCGAGCCACTGGTCCATTTCGCATCCTTTGCAAACTTGGACCTAATGCTTATTATATAGAATTATCCTCTGATTTAAAATTTAGTCCAATTTTTAATATTGAGGACTTGCTATCTTATCAAGACACATTCGAGCTTCCTACTATACATGTAGATGACTGCAAGAATTTGTTAGATATATATGCCCTAGAAGCCAGAATTGGCTGACACTTGTAATACACTTCTAGGGGCAAAATTGTAATTTTGACTATAATCAATAAAATGGATTATTTTCTATCACATGTGTATTTAGTGTCTGTGATACATCCTTTGAGTTAATGGTAATGATAATTCATATTTTCAAGAGTTCAAAATTTAAGACATGAATAATCATTATTAACTCATAAAATGCTCCCGACCATAGGATCATCACGAAGATGGTGATTGATTCGGAAAGATTGGTGTACAATCGCTTCTCTTTAGTAGATGAGTCTTGAGTCTACGATGTGGAAGACACGGAGTGAGAGAGTACGGATACTCGTTAGAGAACGAGGGCACTGAGCGTGACCACCTCGAGTAGTCATTAGGAAGTCTACCTTCTCGTCAATGACTGACTCGATACTGCAATGGTGTGTCTGGTTCTTTGACCTGAGGTGCATCGGCAGTTCACCTTGAGGGTGTTATAGTTTGACTACACCATAACTCGGTCTCTTAGCCATTCGAAACCCTGAGGTGTATGTTGGCTATAGCATGTTCATTATAGGAAACAGGATTGCATCAAGATAGAATCTATCTACCTTGGTGGTAGAGGTGCAGCCCTATGATGATCATGAGAATCAAGTCCAGAAGCCCATGACCATGGCAGAGTGAAATAATAGAAAGAGTTTCTATTTAGATTTTCACATCGGACTTGAATCGAATGATTACATCACATGACAGAAACTAGGGTTTGACGAGTTCACCTTAACCCTAATCTGATCGGAGCTCAAGATAGAAGAACTTAATCACACAGGTAGCTGCACCAAGAGGTTCGCATTCAGCTCTGATGGATTGCCACCATATACTGCTAGATGTCACTAATGGATTTTGGGAAGCAATTAGAATGATTTAGATAATCGATCATTCTAGCTGTTCGAATCAGAAGAGTTCTGATCCATCGAAAGGAGTTTCGATGATGTCGATGATAGAGATCATGATATATTCCATTACCATACAGAACTGAACCTAACTGGGTCACACAAATAAGGGATTTGAATCTGGATGATCATCAATTGAACCGATCGAATTAAATTGATCTGAATGAGATTCAATTAGGTTCAAGAAAATCGTGCTAGCACTTGATTGAACCTAACGTTCTTCTTTTACTATCATAAATAGTTGTCTTGACTGAGCCAAAGAAGTTTGTGCTCGATCAGAGGCCTTCACTTAGTCTGACTAGAGCTTGTCCATGTCAGAAAAGGATTGTCTTATTTTGTAAGACAATACCTACCATTTTTGGTCACCTGCCATTTCTCGTCCTTTGACTTTGGTCAAGAGTTGATCTTTGACTGGTCAAATGTTGACCATTGACACTTTGACTTCTGTCCACGTGTCACGCACCTATTAGAGAGCTGGTGGAGGCTTGTCCCCCTGCCAAAAGCTGGCAAGGAGGAGGGTGCACGCCATCCTTGAGGCGCCCAGGAGTCCCTATTGGACAGGGACTCCATCTCCTTTTTGGATTCCGATTAGACTCCTCCTAAGAACCAACTTTGACTGATCTTAGGCGCCATCTAAGGATGAATCCAAGAGACTCTATTCCCACCAATCAGATTTAGATCTGATTTCACAAAGGATTGTAATTGCTTGGATGCATAGTCTATAAATAAGACCCTACGCCCAACTCAAAATACATATACAATTTCCACACCCAAGGGCTGCCTCTCTCCCCTCCTCCACGTCAAGCCCATCTTCTCCCTCTCCTCTCCACGCCCAAAGTAGTTTGGGACTTCAGTTGATGCGATCCAGACGAGAGAAAGACGACAAAAAGCTAGAAGGCTGCGCTGCTGCAAAGGACAACTGTTGATCTTCAAAAGCTGTTTTGAAGATCCTCCAAATCAGATTCAGATCTGATTTTTGGAGACGTGATAGAGAAGAAGATCTCCAGATCCAGCCCAAGTGGATACCGGTAGCGGCCAGGCACTTGCGTGGCTAGATCCAGAACCTTCCGCTGCTTACAGGATCATCAACGGATAATAGGATTACCCTACATCAAGGTAAATTAAATCTGATTTAATTTATCTAAACATTTATTTTAATCATTAGAATAATAAAGATCAGATCTGAAACATTCCAGATCTAATTCGGATCAAAGAGAAAAATTTTTGAAATATATCTCTTGATCCGATCAGATCTGAACGAACCTGATCCCAAAAATCAGGATTTTCCTTCAACTGGTATCAGAGCCAAGGTTCTAAAGTGTTTAGATCTGATTTTAAATTTATTTTAATCAGAAAATAAGTGATTTCAGATGTCACATGAGATGTGATCAGATCTGAAATCAAAAAAATTAAAATTAAATAATTTGGATCTAAGATTAGAAAATATGCATGACCAGTTCTAAAATAGAATAGTTCTATAGAATAGTCTTGCATGTTTTCAATTTAATTTGATTAAATCATATTTTAGATCTATTTATTCACTATTTTCTGATATTATAATTATTATAATAACATCTGAAAAATAGTAAATAAAAATTATTTAATTCTAACATCATATGAGATATGATTGATGCATGTCTAGATTAGTTGTAGAATAGTTCTACATAGCTGTCTAGATTAGAGTTTATTTTGATAAGATCAATTTAAATCTAATTTTTATATTATTATGAGATAATTTAGATCTGAAAACATGCATGATTCGATACGTGAGATGCAAAATATGCCATGATTAGATCTAATTTGTATATGAGATATATGATATAGATCTAAAACTATTTTGTAGTATTACATGTTCCTGATTAAAGCATTCCTCTTACCTATCCGATCATAAGAACGAAGAAGGGTTTAAAGGCCCTCTCCTCCAATCCTATGGGGTATTCTTATGACGTGTAGGAGTGCTGCGCGTTCGTCCTTAATCAGAAATCCAAAACTTACTTTCTGCAAAACCCTAGATCCTGAAACCCTATGATTTATTGTGCATATTTTGTTTATGAACCCTACTTAATTGAGAATTAAGATTATGGAATATTAATTAGGTCTAAAATTGAGAATTTCAGATCTAAGATATATTCATAATACTGGGTTCGGGCTTGGGTAGCTCAATTAGGTCTAAGCGGTTGATCAAACCGAATCAAGAGTTGGTTAGATGGGATCAACAATGCTTAAATTGACCAGCCTAATAGGATTAAGTCTGGGTCAAAATCGAGTCACGATCAAGCAAGACCTAATTAGGCTCAGAGGTTAGAGTCTGGATTGTAGGCTAACCCAATTGGTTCTGACTCAACAATTTGGTGTCTAAGATAAGTTTGGCAAACACGATCGACTGGTTTTTAATTGAGAGCTACTCGACCTGAATGCGTTCTTGTACGAGTTAATGGCATATCCCTTCCACCGGTCTCACTTACCTGGCCATATCTGTTGACTCAGTTCTGATTTGAGGTGGTCAATAATCCGAGCTAACCCATGCCACTAGGTTAGTCATAATTGTTATGACTATGACAAGTCTAGTTTAATGAGACCTGAATCAATTCTTCCTAAGAAAAGATTAAGTCTGAGGTCTTCCACCATTGTAGATGTGCGGGCCCTTTCCCGGGGTTGATTGTTCTCGGCTGGATACAAGTGGCTCAAGTTGCACTGAAAAGACGTGCAATCATGTCTATTAGGCATTGGATGCTATGGGCTGGATGGATGAGTTGGGCTCAATATTTCGGATACGGATGAGAGACTCAATTAGGAATCCAGTCTATGCAAATGGTGGGTCTGACTTAACTAAGAAGTGGATCAATATTTCTGGATACGATGAGATTCATGAATTAGAGACCAAGTTTGGGTGCACCATGATTAGAGAATCATTGAACAAGAGTTGTTCACTCATTGGCTAACCCATCACCAATAACTGTTAGGTGAGGTGATGAGTCAGTTGGTGAGACCGCACCACCCACTAGAAATCATTAATCATGAGAGATTTTTGCATCTCTACAGAGGAGTGTAGGGATCCGAGAAAATAGTGGAGAGCTAATTTGTTTAAAAATAAAATTTCTAAATAAATTGGTCAAGTCATAATTACAGTATCTAACTAGAATCTTTGACTCTCTACAAGAAAATGTCTGCATCCAAACCATTAGCACGTATCCTGGACACACATAGACTGACCGGACCCAATTATAAAGATTGGCTCAAGAAACTATACAAAATCATTTTGGGTTCCGAGAAGTTAACCCATGTATTGGATCAGGACCCTCCCATCTTACCAGCCCGTCCATCCACTGAACAGAGAGCGTCTCTAGAAAAAATGGATAGACGAAGATAATAAGGCCAGATATTACATGTTGGGCTCGATGTCTGATGAGCTCCAGCGCCAACATGAAGATATCAGGACTGCTCGCCAAATGTTGGCTCACCTGCAGGAGATGTTTGGTGAACAGAGTCGCGCAGCCAAGTATCAAGTCACGAAACGACTTTTTAAGGCTAAGATGCATGATGGGCAGTCAGTCCAAGATCACTGTCTGATGATGATCAAGGACTTGGAAGAGCTTGAGAAGCTCGGTGTGAAGTTAGACTTGGATCTGCAGAATGATGTTATTCTGCAATCCTTGACTGATGCATATGGGCAATTCATCATGAATTACCACATGCATAAACTTCAAAATTTCTTGGCCGAATTAATGAACATGCTGGTCACCGCTGAGCTTTCTATGAAAGGTTCTAAAGGCTCAGTTCTTGCTATGGAATGGACTTCTTCCAAAAGAAAGTCTTCTGAAAAGAAAAAGAAGTCTGCGAAAAAACAAAAGGTGGAAGAAGCAAAGAAGAAGAAAGCAGAGCCGAAGAAGAAGGCCGCTGTCAAAGGAAAGTGTTTCCATTGCAACAGCGACGGCCACTGAAAGCGGAACTGCCCTACTTGGCCACCCTGAAGAACAAGAAGGTCCTTCTGGAGGTATGCTCGTTATTGAGTCTAACCTTACGGTTTCTTCTGCATCCAGTTGGATGCTTGACTCTAGTTTTAGTGCTCATCTGTGCACTTCCATACAGGATCTTGAGGATAGCAGGAGGCTGAGGGATGGAGACATGATCCTACGCATCGAAAATGGAGCAAAAGTTGCTGCAGTGGCGGTGGGAACATACCCTCTTCGATTACCATCTGGTTTAGACTTAGTTTTGAAAGACTGTTATTATGTGCCTGCAGCTAGCAAGAATTTGATTTCTGTTTCATGCTTAGCACTAGAAGGCTATGTGATTACCTTCTTTAAGGACCATTGTAACATTCTTTATGAAAGAAATAAAATTGCAAATGGTTTTCTTATTAACGGTCTTTATCAGCTACATATTGATGTATCTGTTCTAACTATCGAGCAAAACGTGAATGCCAAATGACCTAAGGATAGTCCAAACGACAGGTATCTATGGCACCTGAGATTAGGTCATATAGCAGAAGATAGGATCAACAAATTGAAAAGAAAAATGGCTATTGAGTCCATTGACTTTCGAGTCATATCCAACTTATGAATCTTGTCTTCAAGGCAAAATGACTAAACTCCCTTTTGTTAGGACATGGGGAAAGGGCCACAGATCTCCTTGCCCTAGTACATACTGATGTGTGCGGCCCATTTGATGTGCCGGCTAGAGGCAATTTTGTCTACTTCATTACCTTTACCGATGATCTGTCTAGGTATGGGATATGTGTATCTTATGAGACACAAGTCTGAAGCTTTTGAAAAGTTCAAAGAATTCAGACATGAAGTAAAAAAATAAACTGGAAAACCCATTAAGGATTCTTCGATCAGATCGAGGAGGTGAATACCTTAGCCGAGAATTCCTAGACTATCTCAAGGAAAATGGCAGTCTCTCAATGGACTCCACCAGGAACACCTCAACTCAATGGGGTTTCAGAACGGAGAAATTGGACTCTATTGGATATGGATCCGATCCATGATGAGCTTCACAGACCTCCCTAATTTTTTTTGGAGACACTCATTGTTAACTTCAATTTATCTACTGAATAGGGTTCCCTCTAAAACCGTTCCTACCACACCGTATGAGATATGGCACAATAAGAAACCAAGTCTGAGTCATCTCAGAATTTGGGATTGTCAGGCTCATGTCAAAAGACAACAAGCGGATAAATTAGAATTTAGGTCCTTCAAAACTCGATTCATAGGATATCCTAAAGAGTCATTAGGATACTATTTCTATATTCCAGAAAACCATAATATGATTGTGAGTCGATATGCCATCTTTCTTGAAAAACAGTTTATTCAATATAGCAGCATTGAAAAGCAAATTAAGCTTGATGAGAAAGTCTCACAAGTACAACGAGCTAAAGACCAATTGGAACCAAATCAGATTGAGCCAATAAGAACACCTCCTCCACCTCGTAGATCGAAAAGAGTTTCCCGTCCCGCTGAAAGATACTTAGGTATTATTTCAAAGGAAGTAGAGGAAATGTTCCTCGTAGGTAATGGTGCTCATGGTGATGATCTCAAAACCTACAACGAGGAGATATCAGATATCGACTCCGAGAAATGGCTAGAGGCAATGCAGTCAGAAATTGACTCGATGCACTCGAACCAAGTCTGGACCTTGGAAGATCCACCAGAAAGTATAGTACCTATTGGGTGTAAATAGATCTTCAAGAGAAAGATTGGTGTAGATGGGAATGCCTTTGTGCTATGCTAAAATCCATCCGCACATTGCTTGTCATTGCAGCCTATTTCGATTATAAAATATGGCAAATGGACGTGAAAACGGCGTTCTTGAACGAATATCTTGAGGAAGATATCTATATGGAACAGCCGCTAGGTTTCACATCCAGTGATACTGATCACAAGGTTTGCAAGCTGCAAAGATCCATATATGGACTTAAGCAAGCATCTCGGAGCTGGAACACTCGTTTCAATGATGTGATCAAAAAGTTTGATTTCATCAAAAACGAAGAGGAACCGTGTCTTCAAAAAGGTCAGTGGGAGCGCTGTTGTCTTCCTCGTATTGTACGTGAATGACATCCTCCTTATTGGGAATGATATTCCCATGTTGACGATAGTCAAAATATGATTGTCCAAGGAATTCTCTATGAAAGACCTAGGTGAAGCATCCTTTATTAAGGTCTATAGGGATATACCGAATAGGATGCTAGGACTTTCACAGAAGATGTACATAAAGGAAGTACTAAAGAAGTTTAGTATGGAAAACTCTAAGAGGGGATTAATATCCTTCAGACATGGTATTCATCTTTCCAAGAAGATGTGCCCTAGCACACCTAAGAAAATAGAACGCATGAGCAAGATCCCTTATGCTTCTGCAATAGGGAGCCTCATGTATGCCATACTATGTACACGATATGATATAGCCCATGCTGTGAGTGTCACAAGCAGATATCCGTCAAATCTAGGTAAAGAACACTGAATTTCTGTGAAATGTATTCTTAAGTACTTAAGAAGAACTAAGGATATGATGTTGGTCTTTGGTAACGGAGAACTCTAAGTCCAGAGATATACAGACTCGAATTTTATGTCCGATGTAGATGATCGAAAGTCGACATCTGGAAGTCTGTTTGTGTGCAATGGTGGTGCTGTCAGCTGGAAGAGTTCCAAGCAAACCGTGATAGCAGATTCCACCATGGAAGCAGAATATATCGCTGCATCAGAGGCCGCGAAGGAAGCATTCTGATACAAAAAGTTTGCTGCAAAAATTGAAGTAATGCCATCAGATGCTATTCCTCTTTACTGCGACCACAATGGCGCCATAGCCCTTGCTAAGGAGCTGAGGTCTCACCAGAAATCCAAGCACATTGAGCGGCGATACCACCTCATCCGCGATTATCTCGAGAAGGATTACGTCGAGATCAAGAGAGTCAATTCCGCAGACAATGCGGCAGACCCACTTACAAAGTCGTTGAGACAATAAAAGATCGAAGCCCACATTGAGAAGATGAGACTTAGACTTGTAGTCAATTGACTTTAGGACAAGTGAAAGATTGTTAGATATATATGCCCTAGAAGCCAGAATTGGCTGACACTTGTCATACACTTCTAGGGACAAAATGTAATTTTAACTATAATCAATAAAATAGATTATTTTCTATCACATATGTGTATTTAGTGTCTGTGATACATCCTTTGAGTTAATGATAATGATAATTCATATTTTCAAGAGTTGAAAATTTAAGACATGAATAATCATTATTAACTCATAAAATGCTTCCGACCATAGAATCATCACGAGGATGGTGATTGATCCGGAAGGTTGGTGTACAATCGCTTCATTTTAGTAGATGAGTCTTGAATCTACGGTGTGAAGATACCAGAGCGAGAGTACAGATACTCGTTAGAGAACAAGGGCACTGAGCATGACCACCTCGAGTAGTCATTAGGAAGTCTATATTCTCGTCAATGACTGACTCGATGCTGCAGTGGTGTGTCTGATTCTTTGATCTGAGGTGCATCGACAGTTCACCTTGAGGGTGTTATAGGTTGACTACACCATAACTCGATCTCCTAGCCATTCAGAATCCTGAGGTGTATGTTGACTATAGCATGTTCATTGTAGGAACAAGATTGCATCAAGATGGAATCTATCTACCTCGGTGGTAGAGGAGCAGCCCTATGATGATCATGAGAATCAAGTCCAAAAGCCCATGACCATGGCAGAGTGAAATAATTGAAAGAGTTTCTATTTAGATTTTCACATCGGACTTGAATCGAATGATACATCATATGACAGAAACTAGGGTTTGACGAGTTCACCTTAACCCTAATCTGATCGGGGCTCTAGATAGAAGAACTTAATCACACAGGTAGCTGCACCAAGAGGTTCGCATTCAGCTCTGATGGATTGCCACCATATACTGTTAGGTGTCACTAGTGGATTTTGGGAGCAATTAGAATGATTTAGATGATCGATCATTCTAGCTATTCGAATCAGAAGAGTTCTGATCCATCGAAAGGAGTTTCGATAATATCGATGATAGAGATCATGACATATTCCATTACCATACAGAACTGAACCTAACTGGATCACACAAACAAGGATTTAAATCTGGTGATCATCAATTGAACTGATCCTGTTCAATTGATCTGAATGAGATTCAATTAGGTTCAAGAAAATCATGCTAGCACTCGATTGAACCTAACGTTCTTTTTTTGCTATTATAAATAGTTGTCCTGACTGAGCCAAAGGAGTTTGTGCTCGATCAGAGGCCTTCACTTAGTCTGACTGGAGCCTGTCCAGGTCAGAAAAGGATTGTCTTATTTTGTAAGACAATATCTGCCATTTTTGGTCACCTGCCATTTCTCGTCCTTTGACTTTGGTCAAGAGTTGACCTTTGACTGGTCAAATGTTGACCATTGACACTTTGACTTCTATCCACGTGTCACGCACCTATTAGAGAGCTGGTGGAGGCTTGTCCCCTGCCAAAAGCTGGCAAGGAGGAGGGCGCACGCCACTTGAGGCGCCCAGGAGTCCCTGTCCCCTATTGGACAGGGACTCCATCTCCTTTTTGGATTCCGATTAGACTCCTAAGAACCAACTTTGACTGATCTTAGGCACCATCTAAGGATAAATCCAAGAGACTCTATTCCCACCAATCAGATTTAGATCTGATTTCACAAAGGATTGTGATTGATTGGAAAGAAGAGGAGTTGGATCACGCATAGTCTATAAATAAGATCCTGCGCCCAACTCAAAGAACATATACAATTCCCACGCCCAAGGGCTGCCTCTCTCCCCTCCTCCACGCCAAGCCCATCTTCTCCCTCTCCTCTCCATGCCCAAAATAGTTTGGGACTTCAGTTGGTGCGATCCAAGCGAGAGAAAGACGACAGAAAGCTAGAAGGCTGCGCGGCTACAAAGGACAATTGTTGATCTTCAAAAGCTATTTTGAAGATCCTCCAAATCAGATTCAGATCTGATTTTTGGAGACGTGATAGAGAAGAAAAAGATCTCCAGATCCAGCCCGCGTGGATACCGGTAGAGGCCAGGCACTTGTGTGGCTAGATCCAGAACCTTTCGCTGCTTATAGGATCATCAACGGACAATAGGATTACCCTACATCAAGATAAATTAAATCTAATTTAATTTATCTAAATTTTTATTTTAATCATTAGAATAATAAAGATCAGATCTGAAACATCCCAGATCTGATTCGGATCAAAGAGAAATTTTTGAAATATATTTTTTGATCCGATCAGATCTGAACAAACCTGATCCCGAAAATCAGGATTTCCCTTCAGAATTATACTCCGTCTCTTTTAGTGCCAGTTTCGATTCTTCCATCACTTTCATCGTCTTCATTAGATCAAATTGAACGCATTATCATAGATGAGATTGTTTTTTCCGATGATAGAAGATTTCGAAGTTTTTTTATTAAATGGCAAGACCGTCCCGACTCGGATGTTACTTGGATTCTCGAAGAAGAGCTACAACATATTGATCCAGATGTTCTAGAGGATTACCTCAATTCCTCGTCAGAATCGAGTCCAGCTAGGAAAAAATGATGAGAATCAGGATTTAAGCACATATTTCAGAAAGAAGCGTTATTGAGAAATCCTAAACCTAATTTATTTTTATGGATTTATTTAAATTTTTTTTATTTTTATTTTATTGAGACTTTTATTTTTATTAAGACTCAATAAGTGAAGTTCCATTAGATTACAAGTCAGCTATTAGAATCCTGTTAGGTTGCTTCTTGTTTCTCTATTTAAAGACTCCATCTGTATAGAAAAAAATTGACTTGATTGAATGATTAATTTGATTCCTGAAATTTCAGGCTTTGATTTTTCTTTTACTTTTCAATTTTTTTCTTCTTCATTTTCTTTTGGCTTTACATCACCAGTTTATAATATTACTTCATCAGATTTGCCAATTTCAAAGCATTATAAGCTACCGTCATCCAAGAGTCTTGACTCTCACAGCAATTCCAAATAAAAACTCTATCATTTGACATTTGTAAGTTTCATGCCTTCTTATACATTGTCCCAATAGCAACTTGGTCGCATAACCAAAAAATTGTGACTAAACCAATCTTTTGCAACAGTAGGTGAATGTATATGAGAATGACCCTAGCTCTGACAGTATATAGACCGAGAACCAACATATTGCACTCATCATAGCAACTAGAAGAAAAAAAATTGTTAACCAAAGATAAATATTAAAATCCGGTCCCAAAAACAAAATTAATGTTCAATACCTGTGCTGCAACCGTATGAGAGCGAGTAGGGAAGAGCTTGGTAATGCAAGCTGTGTTAAAGCCATGCTCGGAGAGTCCAATTGCAGCTCTAAGCCCAGCACCTCCAGCTCCTACGACAACTGCATCGTAGGTGTGATCCACAACAGTGTACTGTCCGAACTTTATCACAAACCGAAACAGTAAATTCAATTTATTTTTATGGAGAAGATAAATGAAACTATTATCATTTACGGGCCATGGAAAGGCAAGTTAAAGAACATTTATCAAAATAGTCAAGATAAAATTCATCCAAAAATATTGTAAGAAACAGTAAATGACAGAAACAAAGCAGACACGCATTTTGGATGGTAAGGGGGCTGTCCTGTCCAAATTAAAATGCTTCGTTCTTTTATGACATATAACAGTGTAGTAAGAGGAAACTTCTAGCAATAAGATCCTCTACCATCAATAATCGAACGCTTACTTGTGTCTAAAAATTAAACATGATTAGAGATAAAGAGCAGAACCCCAAAATAAATAAATAAATATCTACTATCATCAAATTTGGAACCTCCAAATGTAAGGAACTAGAATTGAAATTTGTAGCTCTTTCCACTGCATCAACAACCAAAGGCATCAAAACATAAATAAATAGAAATAAAATAGAATGATATTCCCTTAATTTTTTTTTTGGGACCATAGCGTGCCGAAGCCTCAATTATTTCCAAAAAATCGCATCCAAAAATAGAACTTCCGTCTGAGATCACAAACTAGATGAACCAGGAACTGGAAAAAAGAGAAAAGAAAAACCTCGCTTTTAAGAAAACATAAATCGTGAAATCAGACGAACGATCTAACTTAGCAGAGCTCAAACAGCTGAAAAAACCTCACTAAAATTAAACAGAACCGCTTAAAGAGGAAAAATCCTCATAGAAAAACAGTTCAACAAACACGAACTAAGGATCACAAACATCCCAAAAATCAAGAAAAGAATAAATTGGACTAGCTTAGATATGTGGGAACTCAAACAAGAAACCAGCGATCGTATCAGCTAGCCAAAAAAAAATCTAAAATTAAAAGAAAAATGAAGATCAAAAGGATACCGAGTTGGTAGAGAGAAATCTGGGCGTATAAGAAGAGCAGCGGATCGGTTGACCTCCGATCGACGCCTTCTTGGAGGAGAGGCGAACGGCTCGAGACACGCAGCTCCGCCACATCTCTCACTATCTTAGATCGGCCTTCCTCGACCAATATAGATGGGCTTCTCTTCTCTTCCCCTCCCGGAGACGCGATGGATCGCGGAGAACAGCGGGGGCAAGGCTCAGGTCACGGGGGACCGAGGAGGTAAAAGGGCGCGTGGCCAATTGCCGCATACTATGTTATTGGAGATTTCCCAAAACTATGACCTCATCTGAATATGGAATTACGAGACTACCACCACCTGGCACATCCGCCCATCCAACTTTGGGCCGGGATAAGTTATCCCATCGTTGTTTATGGGAACCAGCCATAGCCCGGAACAAGATATACATGATGAGCTACCAAGTCAATCATAATAGCGCATGACCCGGAACAAGATATACGTGAAGAGCTACCAAGTCAGTCACAATAGCCGTGTGTAGGCATAGCCATGAAATAAGATAAATGGAGAGATACGAAATCGATCACGATAGTTGGTGCGTCAGCGTAGCCTTATGCTTTATAGTTGGTGTGCAGCGACTATAAATCTGTGTTTTATTAATGAACACATTTTCTCTTGCAACGATGGATAGGGATGGAAAAAAAATTGTTTGCTCTTCAAAATCAATATAATTGCAAAATTTTGGGATGCATTTTTAAAACCTATCTTGGCCGTAAGATATTGTAACGTTGGATAATTAATGATCGATCAGTATACGAAAAAGATTGTTCCTCTTGAGCCCAAACTACTCATCTGAATAGATTAGCAAAATCATATTTTAAAACCGGCTTATGAAATAGAGAAGAAAACCTAAGAGCATACATAAATAAATATATGCACAGTAAGAAAGAAAGTATGCAAGATTTGAGATAAAAAAAAATGTTTGAAATATATATTACCTTGACTTAAACCATACTTCACGTTATTTTTATGGTAGTTATTTGTTTTTTTATAATCCCAAAAGAAAATGGGACATGGATAATTATAAGAAGTGCCTATTTGAATACCAATTAATAAAATTTATAAAAAAAATATTTCTACCAAGCAAACTACCTCTGTTTTGCATTTTTTTTTCTCTACCTATTTAATATTGTTGGTGCAAAAATTCATCTTCGCCGGAGGTCGCCGGAGTCGAGGCCGCTGAGGTCGCCGCCGGGGACCTACAAAACGAAGTCCCGTCCGGAACCGATGGGGAGTGGCTCCGGCAGGATCCTCCGACGGTCGAGTCAGTTTTCGGCCAACAGTAATGGAGCGCTTGGAATGAGTTCCGGAGCTTAGAGATGAGGAAGAGAGTTTAGAGATCAGAGAGCTTAGCCTTAGCGTGTCGGGAGGGTCCTTTATATAGTGGAGCTTGATGGAGACAACTGCAGCCGCATGCTGGCGGGCCGCTCGAGGTTCGGCCGCTGAGAGGACTTCATTGAAGCTCAGCCGCTTGGAGTCAGTCCGAAGGAATTCGGCCGCTCAGGAAGTTCGGTCTCGACGCTGAGAGTCCGAAAGAAGCTCGGGAGCTGACCAGTTCGGCCTGCTGGAAGAAGTTCGGCCGCTGGGAGTTCGGCCGCTTGGCAGTTCGACCGACTGAATGAGTTCGGCTAGATCAGTGCGCTGAAGCTCTTCTGCGGCTACTGGTTGCATTATGCTGAGCGTCGGACCGGACTTCGGCAGGAGCGGGATTTATCCCTAACAAATATGATAGAAGGAGATAGGTGTAATCCACAAAGGATAGGACGTGCCACATCAAAATTTGCTTATGAATCAACATGGCCTATTTGATTTACTCCCATCCATCTACAAGGCAACAGCACCAAGAAGTGGCATCCTAAATTCTTAGCTTTATATAGACAGGATATCCTCACCTTGCTCCCAGCTAACTAGCCCATATACTTTGCCGTCGTATCCCATAGAGAACCTAACAAATTTACATAACTGAAATTGCTAGGATCATGGGAAATAAAATAGAAAATGGATCCATTTGGGAGAGTATCAGATGGCCAGATGGACTAATTTTCAAATCATTTTTCACGTCCTTTACTCTAAGCATCCATCACATGGAATTATTTAGAGCACCAAAATTCCACTTCCATCATGGCAGAGCATCTACTGGGCTCCAATGGTCATTTTGAGATCTTCAGCTATATGAAGGGCATTCGATATCCTTTGACAAAAAAAAAAAAAAAGATCCTTTGACAAATGACGCTTTCATGGTGCCTCCAAAGTGAAGAGTAGCTGTTTAATATGTAGTGGTGAGAGCGATGGACACGCCTGAAGGCATCCCCCCATTTTTACTGGCTGCAGCGAGGGTAGCGCGGCGCTGCCAACTTCCAAACATGAGCAGCCGACTCCCACTTTGTCACGTCTCTAAACAAGCCTAGCGGTGCGTCGGGCCATCACCGATACAAAGATGCCGCATTTTATGAAGATGCAACTTGCAAGTTCAACAAGCATTTTTATATATAAATGATCCATGGGAACTGGTAAATGTTAGAAATAATTCTTATTTAGAAATTGCTGTTATGAATATTATATGTGTGGATGTCCTTTTGCATTCTTCAACTCCCAAAACCTCTTCATATTCCATAACATCCAATATATTTAATTTCTTCTTTATTTTCTGAATGTAATTACTTATGAATATGGGCCTATAAATAGAGACCATATAGTTTGAAATAGAGATATTTGAAAAAAATAAAATAAATTTCTCTCATCTCCGTTATCTCTAATTTCCATTTTCTCTTTCAGTTATAATTTTTATAACACATTATCAACACGATACTCTAATTTCTCAAGTTTTGATTCTATCCCTTCATCGCTTCTATAAACTCAACTCTATTTCTTCAGATAAATTTGATTCCATTAAATTTTTTGTTTTGATTTTATTATAGTAATAAATGTTTGTGTTTAAATTATACTTTTGCTTGATATCCACTAAAATTTATGTTTCTTGATTATATATAATAATATTCAAAATTGTTAAAATAATCTTATTGAATATATTATCTATTAATTTATTAATATTTTCATTCATTTTATATTGATTAAGAATCTCATAATTATTAAATTGTTATTATATTGAATGTTTATTGTTCTAATTTATTTAATTTATTTTATGATAGTTTTCATTATGTCAAATCTTGTAAAGCTTGAATTTGTGGCTTTCGATATTACGGGCAAGAATTATTTGTCATAGATACTAAATGCTGAAATTCATCTCGATGCTATGGGTCTTGGAAATAATTAAAAAAGCAAATAAAGCATCCAATCAGAATAAGGCCAAAGCGATGACTTTTTCTTTGTCACCATCTTCATGAAGGATTAAAATCTGAGTATCTTATGGTAAAAGATCCACTTGATCTTTGAAAAAATTTGAAGGAAAAATATAACCATTAGAAAACAGTGATTCTTCTAAAAGCTCGTTATGACTAGATACATTGCAGGATTTTAAAATGGTAAGTATAATTCAGCAATATTTAGAATCAATTTATAATTAAAATTATCTAGAAAAAATATTACTGATGAGGATATGTTAGAGAAAATATTCTTTATTTTTCATGCCTCAAATATGCTCCTGCAGCAGTAATATCATGAAAAGAGTTTAAGTCCTTCCAACTGGTTTTGCTCCATTTCAGTGAATGTGACAACATTTAACAATTTTGGGCATGGGCGAGGTCATAGCCGTGGCCGTGGACATGGTCGAGGTCATAACAATTATCGCAATCATGGTTATTATAGTAATAATTTTTTCAATTATTAGAACATATCTTATCATCAAAAGTGACACAATAATGGAGAGAAATAATAAAAAGATAAAAGTGGATAAAATAAACGAAATACAGAAAATTTATGTTATCGCTGTCGCATGAAAGGCATTGGTCAGATATCTGGCGTACATCAAAACATCTTATTGAACTTCATCAAGAATTGTTGAATGATAAAGAAAAAATATAGAGACAAATTTTGCAAATCGAGATAATAGTTTTGACCATGACCATGTTGATATAACATATTTGGATGTTACCGATTTCTTTGAAAATCCTGGAGGGAGAACTGATCATTTAATTGGTGATAGAAGTGTCCAAAAATGAAGACATTTTAGCATTTCTTTATGTTTGAGGTTTATTTTTGTATGTTTTCGGTATGTATTCAGAAAGAAATTTTATTATAAATTTTACTTATATTTGGTAAGTTTTTTATTATGGTTTCTGTTGACGCAGAATCTAGTCATCGTCGGAATCCACTGGAGTGGAGGTCGATGAGGTCGCCGTCGGGGACCTATAAAATAAAGTCCCATTCAGAGTCGGTGGGGGGTGGCTCCGGCAGGACCCTCCGATGATCAAGTCAGCTCTGGCCAATAGGAATGGAGTGCTCGAAAATGAGTTTCGAAGCTTGGAGAAGAAGAGGAGAGCTTAGAAATCAAAGATTCAGAGATTAGCGTATCTGGAGGGTCCTTTATAGGCGGAGCTTAATTGATAGTGACGGTCATACCATCTGGTAGCGAGCTGTTAGGACCGCATGGAGTTCGGTACGGAGAGGAAGGCATCGTCAAGTAGATAGTGACAGCCATACTGGCAGGTCATAGGCCGCATGGGGCTGGTTACGGAGAGAGTGGTGTCGCCAGTTGTGGCGGCCATGTCGTCCGATCTTGTCGCCTATCGCAAACTGATGGCGACAGTTCGTCCAGAGGAGCTTGGACTTGTGGAGAAGTTTGGCCGAAGGAAAAGCTCGAGAGAAGTTCGGCTCCCGCAGGTGCCTGGTTGGAACGACGTAAAGAGAGTTTGGCTCTCGCGGGGGTCCGACTGAAGCTCGATGGTTGAGGAATTCGACTAAAGCCCGACCGCTGGGAGTCCGAAGGAGCTCAGCTGCTAAGTAGTTCAGTCGGCTGCTAGGAGTCCGAAGGAGCTCGACCGTTAAGCAGTTCGGCCGGCTGTAATAGTTCGACCAAGACCCATCCGCTGAAGCTCTTCCATGGCTACTGGCCGCATCAGACTGGGCACCGAACTTGACTTCGACAGGAGCGAAGTTTATCCCCAACAATAGCCCCCCCACTTCTGAGTTTGAAACTCGAAGGAAGGGAGTGCAGAAAAGACGACTGCCGAAGTTTTCTTATGATCTCCATGCTGGTTCAAGTCGAAGCTCGGAGGAGATCTCATCTTCCACTAAAGTTGATGTCAAAGTTGAAGCCCGAGGGAGATCTCATCTCCGACCGAGGTTGAGGTAGACCTCGTCCGCTGCGATCGAGGTCGGAAGTTGAGCTCCTCGAGGCGATATTGTCTCCAGCAGCCGAGGTTAATATAGGCGCTCGAGAGAGATCTGATCTCAGGACGAGGTTATCTTCGATCTTATCTCTGACCGAGGTTGACATGGCCGCTCGAAAGAGATCCTATCTCTAACCGAAGTCGAAGTTGAAGCTCTCCAACCGAGGTTGACACGATCGCTCGGGAGAGATCCTATCTCTAGTCGAGGTCGAAGTTGAAGCTCTCCAGTCGAGGTTGACACGGCCACTCGGGAGAGATCTTATCTCTAGCTGAGGTCAAAGTTGAAGCTCTCCAACCGAGGTTGACACGATCGCTCGGAAGAGATCTTATCTCTAGCCGAGGTTGTTGCTTGCATTAGGACGAGGTTCTCCTTCTGTTCCTAACGGACTGTGGGGGCACATAAGGGCCGCTGTCAGGGCCTCTCCCCCCATCTCGTCCTTTGTGAACAACGAGGCCTTCGCTCGGAAGAGATCTTATCTCTAGCCGAGGTTGACTCGGTCGCTCGGAGAGATCTTATCTCTAGCCGAGGTTGTCAACGGTCGCTCGGAAGAGATCTTATCGACTCGGTCGCTCAAGAGAGATCTTATCTCTAGCCGAGGTTGTTGCTCGCGTTAGGATGAGGTTCTCCTCCTATTCCTAACGGGCTGTGGGGGCACATAAGGGCCGCTGTCAGGGCCTCTCCCCCCATCTCGTCCTTTGTGAATGAGGCCTTCGCTCGGAAGAGATCTTATCTCTAGCCGAGGTTGACTCGGTCGCTCGGAAGAGATTTTATCTCTAGCCGAGGTTGTCAACGGTCGCTCGGAAGAGATCTTATCTCTAGCCGAGGTTGACTCGGTCGCTCGAGAGAGATCTTATCTCTGGCCGAGGTTATCCACGGTCGCTCGAGAGAGATCTTATCTCTAGCCGAGGTTGTCAACAATAGCTCGGAAGAGATCTTATCTCTAGTCGAGGTTGACTCAGTCGCTTGGGAGAGATCTTATCTCTAGTCCGAGGATTGTCAACGATCGCTCAGGAGAGATCTTATCTCTAGCCGAGGTTGACTCGGTCGCTCGGAGAGATCTTATCTCTAGCCGAGGTTGTTGCTCGCGTTAGGACGAGGTTCTCCTTCCTGTTCCTAACGGGCTGTGGGGGCACATAAGGGCCGTTGTCAGGGCCTCTCCCCCATCTCGTCCTTTGTGAATGAGGCCTTCGCTCGGGAGAGATCTTATCTCTAGCCGAGATTGTTGCTCGCGTTAGGACGAGGTTCTCCTCCTGTTCCTAACAAGCTGTGGGGCACATAAGGGCCATTGTCAGGGTCTCTCTCCATCTCGTCCTTTGTGAACGAGGCCTTCGCTCGGAGAGATCTTATCTCTAGCCGAGATTGTTGCTCACATTAGGACGAGGTTCTCCTCCTGTTCCTAACGGACTGTGGGGGCACGTCAGGGCCTCCCCCCATCTCATCCTTTGTGAACGAGGCCTTCGCTCGGAGAGATCCTAGCTCTAGCCAAGGTTGTTGCTCGCATTAGGATGAGGTTTTCCTCTTGTTCCTAATAGGCTGTGGGGCACGTAAGGTTGACTCAGTCGCTCGGGAGAGATCTTATCTCTCGAGGTTCGCTCGGGAGAGATCTTATCTCTAACCGAGGTTGACTCGGTCGCTGTCTTATCTCTGGCCGAGGTTGTCACGGTCGCTCGGAAGAGATCTTATCTCTAGCCAAGGTTGACTCGGTCGCCAGGAGAAATCTTATCTTTAGCCGAGGTTGTTGCTCGCATTAGGACGAGGTTCTCCTCCTGTTCCTAATGGGGCTGTGGGGGCACATAAGGGCCGTTGTCAGGACCTCTCCCCCCATCTCATCCTTTGTGAACGAGGTCATCGCTCGGAAGAGATCTTATCTCTAGCCGAGGTTGTTGCTCACGTTAGGACGAGGTTCTCCTCCTATTCCTAACGCGACAATTATTGACTGCTTCTTCCCTATCATCGTATAGTTTTCGCATCCAGAAATAATATTATTAAAAGGAAAAAATTTTATTGAAAGAAAGTTACTGGCAGCGTATCCCCAAATTTTGTGTTTCAGGATCGTGGTAGCGTTGTTCCTCCGCATTTCTTCAGGCGATAAGCTCCGGACCGGATGACCTCCTCCATCTCATGCTGGCCTCCGTAATTTGGAGCATGCTTCTCTTGGCTTTGACGTCGGAAGATGACGGATCGCTGATGTACCAAGCTCCTCCCAAGGGTAATGTGGATGATGCCGTGAGGTGGCCGAGCCATCTCTGGCTATGGCAGCATCGAGCTCCTTGCTGTCTCTGGCTATGGCAGCACCCTGGGCCGATCTTTTCCTACTTCAGGCTGGTGCCGGAGGAATTTACCCAGCCGCCCCTTTCTGACGAGCTCCTCAATTTCGTCTCGGAGCTGGATGCATTCCTCGGTGTCGTGGCTGTGGTTGCGATGGTAGAGGCAGTACTTACTTCGATCGCGCTGGTTTGGGGAAAACTATAATCCTTCTAGTCTTGGCAGCTGGTTCTTAACTTCGGTGAGAATCTGAGTTCGAGGAGCGTTGAGGGGGACACAGTCGCGAAACCTTTCGGGAGGTGAACTTTTTCGCGCCCTTCTATCGGGAATTTCTTGGTGGTGAGCTCGAAAAGTTCGGGCCTTGCTTGCGCTATGAAGGTCGTAAGCGTGGCCGAACTTCATTCCGTCCCTTTGTGAAACCTATGGAAGAAATTCATGCCCCTTTGTTGGGGCTTCCTTGGCGAGCTCGAGGTTTGGCCTCGCTTGTGCTGGGGAGGTCGTGGACACGGAAAAACTTCATTCCGCCTCCTTGCGAAAACTTTTGCAATAGAAGTTCATGCCCCTTTGTCGGGGCTTCCTCGATGACGAGCTCGAGGGGGAGTTTGGTTTGGAGAACTTTCCACTTCTTTTTTCGGACTTCTTTTACGATGAGCTCGAGGGGGAGCTCTGCTCTGCTCACGCCGAACTTCATTCCACTTTTCTGCTCACATCGAACTTCATTCCGCTTCCCGCGAAATCCTCCATGGGAGAACTTCCTACTTCTTTTGTCCGAACTTCCTTGACGACGAGCTCGAGGGGGAGCTCGGCTTTCCTCGCTCCGAACTTCATTCCGATGATGAGCTTTGAGGGGGAGTTCGGCCTTGCTTCCGTCGAATCTCCATTTATCCTTCCTTAGGGCGATTGGTATGCCCGAATGCTCTTCGTTAAGGTCGATTCCTCGCATCCTCATGGCGGGTTTGCTGACAAAGTCTCCGCCAGAGGTTGTCGCACGGCCTGCATCATCTCAGTGGGGCCACGAACCCGACCAGCAGGTTGAACTGCTCTACATCTGTGGTGGCTTCGGATGGAGCCTGGGCTGCTGGGACTGCAACGGGAGCAGATGGACCTGGCATGCAGGATGCCGATCGCTGAGTCGAAGCTCTCCTGGGAGGCATTTTCTCTTCGGAAAAGAACTCTAGTGAGGAAGAAGAGAGATCTCCGAAGAGGAAAGAGAGAAATCGTCGTCGAGCACTCCTTTAAGAATAAGGGAACCTCAGAGGTTCAGGCCCCTCCTTCTAGCGCCAATCTGTTGACGCAGAATCTGATCGTCGCCGAAATCTGCTGGAGTGGAGGCCGATGAGGTCGCCGTTGGGGACCTGCAAAACAAAGTTCCGTCCGGAGTGGTGGGGGTGGCTCCGATAGGACCCTCCAATGATCAAGTCAGCTCTGGTCAATAGGAATGGAGTGCTCGGGAATGAGTTCTGGAGCTTGAAAAAGAAGAGAAGAGCTTAGAGATCAGAGATTCAGAGATTAGCGTATCTGGAGGGTCCTTTATAGGCGGAGCTTAATTGATGGTGACGGCCATACCGTCTGGTAGCGAGCTATTGGGGCTGCATGGAGTTCGGTACGGAAAGGAAGGTATCGTCAGGTGGATAGTGACAGCCATACTGGCAGATCATAGGCCGCATGGGGCTGGTTACGGAGAGAGTGGTGTCGCCAGTTGTGGCGGCCATGTCGTCCGATCTCGTCGCCTATCGCAGACTGATGGCGACAGTTCATCCAGAGGAGCTTGGACTTGTGGAGGAGTTCGGTCGAAGGGAAAGCTCAGGAGAAGTTTGGCTCCCGCAGGCGCCTGGCTGGAACGATGCAGAGAGAGTTTGGCTCTCACGGGGGTTCGACTGCAGCTCGACGGTTGAAGAGTTCGGCTAAAATTCGACCGTTGGAAGTCCGAAGGAGCTCGACCGCTAAGCAGTTCGGTCGGCTGCTACGAGTCCGAAGGAGCTCGGCCACTAAACAGTTCGATCGACTGTAATAGTTCGATCAAGATCCATCCACTGAAGCTCTTCCGTGACTACTGGCCACATCAGGCTGGGCATCGAACTTGACTTCGATAGGAGTGGAGTTTATCCCTAATAATTTTAATAATAAAATTTATATGTAATATTTTCTTATGTTAGTTCGTAAGATTTCTTACTGTATATCTTGTTTTAATGAAGAAAAATATGAAAAAACTTCAACCTTTAGTTGGACTCAAAATCAATGATGAAGATATGCGTCTCACAGATAGTACAACATCACACACTATACTTAAAGATTAAAAAAAAATATTTTTCTCATTTGATAATGGAAAAAGCTAATATCAATGAAATATCCGGTAGTACAAAATTAATCGAAGGCTTTGGCAGAGCTAATATAATATTACCTGAAGGAACAAAGTTTATGATAAATGATGCATTATTTTCTGCTAAGTCTCAAAGGAACTTATTAAGTTTTAAAAATATTCATCGTAATGTGTATTATATTGAAACAACAAAGGAAAAAAATATTGAGTACCTATATATTACAACCATTATCTCAGGTGAGAAATGTGTATTCAAAAAATTACCTGCTTTCTCTTCCTGTTTGTACTACACGAATATTAGTACGACTGAAACATATGCTCTAGTAAACCAGAAGTTTACGGATCAAAATAATTTTATTGTTTGGTATCTCGGATCAAATAATGATGCAAAAAATTATTGAAAATTCACATAAATATCCACTGACGAACCAGAAGGTTCTTTAATTTAATGAATTCTCATGTGCTACTGGTTCTCATGGCAAATTAATTATTAGATTATCACCGACTAAAGTTGGGATTGAATCTCCTATGAATGTATTCAAAGTGATATATGTGGGCCCATAAATTCATCATGTGGATCATTTAGATATTTTATGGTTTTAATCGATGCATTGACAAGGTGATCACATGTGCGTTAATTATCAACTCGTAACTTGGCATTTGCACGATTACTTGTGCAAATAATTTGATTACAAGTATATTTTCTAGATTATGTAATTAAAATAATTTATCTTGACAATGCCGGTGAATTTACATCTCAAGCTTTTAATGATTATTGTATGTCAATTGGAATAACTATTGAATAGCCTGTTGCACATGTTTATACACAAAATGGTTTAGTAGAATCATTCATTAAACGCCTCCAGTTAATTGCTAGACCATTTTACTTATGAAAACTAAACTCTCTATTTCTGCTTGGGGACATGCTATTTTACATGCAACAGCTCTTATATGCATCAGGCCGACAAGTTATTATAAGTTCTCTCCTTTACAATTGGTTTTTGGTCGGAAATCAAATATTTCCCATCTAAAAATTTTTGGATGTGCGGTATATGTTCCTATTGCTCCACCACAACGTACCAAGATGAGTCCTCAAAAGAGGCTGGGAATATATGTTGGATATGAATCTCCATCTATAACCATTGGCAGGAGATTTATTTATGGCATGATTTGCCAATTGTCATTTTAATGAATTACTTTTCCCAACATTAGGGGGAGAAAATAGACAAAGAAAATTACATGGAATGCATTATCATTATCTTATTTTTATCCCCGCACAAAGCAATGTGAACAAGAGGTTCGAAAGATAATTTATTTGCAAAATATATCAAATCAATTATCAGACGCATTTACTCACCCAAAGAAAGTAACTAAATCACATATACCAGCTGCAAATGCTCCAATTAGAATTTATGTCCCTGTAGGATAATATGCTAGTGCTAATGAGTCTAAAACATGCCTGAAGCATGGTAGACCAATCGATTCCAAAGATAAAAATCCTCAAAAAAAAAAAAGAAATAAATAACCAAGATGGTCAGATTGAGGAGGCAGTAACTCCTGAAGAGACTCTAAATAAAATTAATTACAAAATTTTAGAAAAAATTTAGGTACCTGACATTAGTGAAAATGAAGAGATCTCAATAAATTATATTATGACAGGAAAAAGATGGAACCGAAATGAAATAAATATCAATGGCATTTTTGCATATAATATAGCGCTCAATGTTATGAAAAATAATAAGGATCTTGAACCTAAATCTATCGAAGAATGTAGATGTAGAAATAATTGGCCAAAATAGAAAGATGCAATCAAGGCAGAATTAAATTCACTTGCAAAACATGAAGTTTTTGGACCTATAGTCCATACATCAGGTGGTGTACAGCCAATAGGATATAAATGAGTATTTGTGCAAAAACAAAATGAGAAAAATGAAATCTTGAGATACAAAACATGACTTATTGCACAAGGATTTTCGCAAAGATCTAGCATTGATTATAAAAAGACATATTCTCCCATGGTGGATGTAGTTACATTTCGATATCTAATTAGCCCGGCGATCTATAAAAAACTTGATATGCATCTAATGGATATAGTTACAGCCTACAGCCTATTTATATGGCTCACTTGATAATGAAAATCCCTAAAGGATTTAAGTTGCCTGAAGTACATAATTCAAATTCTTGAAAAAATTATTCAATCAAATTATATAGATCTTTATATGGATTAAAGCAATTTGGACGTATGCGGTATAATCATTTTAGTGAATATTTGTTGAAAGAAGATTATGCAAATTATCCTATTTGTCCATGTATTTTTATAAAGAGATCTGGATCGAAGTTTGTCATAATTGCAGTATATGTTGATAACTTGAACATTATTAGAACTCCTAAAGAACTTTCAAAGATAGTAAATTACTTAAAGAACGAATTTGAGATGAAAGACCTTAGAAAAACAAAGCTTTATCTCGATTTGCAAATCGAACATTTAACAAATGGAATTTGTGTTCATCAATCAACTTATACAGAAAAGGTCCTAAAACAATTCTAAATGGATAAAACATATCCATTGAGTATTTCAATGGTTGTAAGATCACTTGATGTAAATAAGGATCCTTTTCGATCTCGAGAGAATAATAGAGAATTTCTTGATCCCGAAGTACCATATCTTAGTATAATAGGAGCACTAACGTATCTTGCTAGTCATACACAACCTAAAATATCATTTTCTATAAATTTGTTAGCAAGGTATAGTTCTCCAACACGAAGAGATTGGAATGAAGTTAAGCATATATTTCGATATCTCCAAGGAATAATGGATCTGGATTTATATTATTCAAATATACACAAATCAAATTTAATTAGTTATGTAGATGTAGGATATTTATCTGATCCACATAAAGCTCGATCTTAGATAGGCTATTTATTCATATATGGTGGTACAACTATTTTCTAGTGTTCTACAAAATAGACTATAGCTGCTACTTCTTTTTGCTACAAAAAAATAGAGTATTAGCGATGGACATTGATAATGGTAGTTTTATCATCACTAATAATGGATATTAGCGACGATAATTTTACCATCATTAATAATGGATATTGGCGATGGCAATTTTGCCATCGTTAATGATTTTTTTTACTAACAGCTTTAACAATGAAAGTTTAGCTATCGCTAATAGTTATTAACGATGGTAGTGGCGATGGCAATACTGTCACTATAGTTATTAGTGATAATATTAGCGATAATAAATAGCCATCGTTAATACTAAGTAATTTTATTTTTTTAATTAAATTTTATTATTATTATCGATAGTAGATAATAAAAAATAATTTTATTTTTTTAAATTAAATTTTATTATTATTAGCGATGGTAGATATTTATTAGAGATAGTATTTTGCCATCGCTAATAATGTGTTTACTGATAGCAAATAGCGATCAAATAATCTATCATCGCAAAAACTAAAAGAATTATTAGCTATAGCAAGTTTGGCTTTTAGCGATGGCAAGATGCGTCACTAGTAAAAATTATTTTTTTAATATTAGTTCTAATATTATTAGCGATCAAAGATTATTATTAGTGACATTGAGAGGCCATCGCTAATACTAAAGTAATTTTATTTTTTTTTAATTTAATTATAGGATTATTAACGATGAAAAATCATTATTAGCGATAGCTTTTACCATTGCTAATATCTCTAAAAATTTTTAGCGATGACAAAAAAAGTATTAGTAATCAAAATTGCTGTCGCTAATAATCATTAGCGATGGCACTATTTCCAACAAAGTTGCCATCGCAAAAAAGTAAAACTTTTTCCTATTTTCTTTGAATATGGTATGATTTTAGAGTTTAAAATTTATTTTTATTATTCATTATCTAAATAATTATCGTTAGAATATCATCACAAAAGACTGCCTTGATTTGATAGCCCTAACTATATCGATCAATAAAATTTAATTTCGACAGTCATGAATGATTGCTTAATGATCTGATATATAAATACCACCGATGGATCCAAAAAATTATAATGATGATCTTGATGATATTTATAAGATATTATCAAAATTTTACTTCAATCGGACATCATTATCATAATCAATTTAGTATGAAATTATTTCAACCGTTAAATTAAAAATGAGTGATCAAAAGGTCAATGACGTCCGATCAAGATAATTTTTTAGATAAATAATCTTTGCTGCTACTTTAATTATTTGTACAGTGGCGATCATAAAATCCAAACCATGTATATATGAACGATCCAAAATAATATATCTTTTGATACTCATTCTTAAAGTTTTTAAGTAATTATACTTATACTTTTGTAAGATCTACTTAACATAGATTGTTCATATATGTATGATTTAAATTTTACGATTATCACCATGCAAATGATTAAAGTAGTAGCAAAGATTATTTATCTATAAAATTTTCTTAATCGAATATTGTTTAGCCTTTTGATTACTCTTTTTTTATTTAACGATCAAAATCATCCTATGCTAAATTAATCATGATAGTGATGTCCGATTGAAGTAAAATTTTAATAGTATATTATATATCATCGAGATCACTATTATAAGTTTTTGGATCCATCGATGATCTCTATCTATCAGATTATCAAGCAGTCATTCGTAGTCACTAAAATTAAATTTTATTGATCGATATAGCTAGGGCTATCGTATCAAGACAGTCTTTTATGATGATACTCTAATGATAATTATTTAGATAATGAATGATAAAGATGAACTTTAAATTCTAGAATTATATCATATTCAAAAAAATATTAAAAAAATATTAATAATAAATTATTTATCGATGGTATTAGCGACGATAAATTTGCCATGCTACTAAAAATTATGAAAAAAAATTAATTAATTGATAAAAATATTAGCAATAATACTTTTGTTTTTAGTGATGGAGTCCATCGCTAATGTTTTTACCGACGGTATTAGTGACGATAAGTTTATCGTCGCTAATAGTCTACAATATCAAAATAATTGAGGGGGAAAAATTTTTGCTCCCATCCTCATTCTCTCTCATTCTCGACCCTCATCCTCCTCTCACTGGCATCCAAACCCCCCTCACCCCCTAACCCTCCTTTCCTCCCTCCCCACTCCATTCCTCCAGTGTCCTGCGGCTACTCCGACCTTGCTAGTCCCATCCCCATGCTGGCTCGACCCCTTGGCCCCAAGCTTGCATTCGTCCATGCTCGCGACTGCCCCACCCTTGCTGGCCCAAACATCGCCAGATCGACTCTACAGCCACCACGACCTTGTTGGCCCTAACGTCCCCAGCCTGACCTCGTGGCCGCCCCAACTCTACCGCCTTCGACATTGTTGGTCCAACCCTACAGCCCCAAGCTCACATCCCTCCATGCCTGGATCCGCCCCAATCCTACGGGCCCCGACATCATCGGCTCGACCCCATGGCCCCTACCTCACCAACCTCAGCCCGCAGTCCCGACCAGCACCGCCTTCCCACAGCCCTGCCCTGGCTTGACCCCGCTACCTTGACTCGTGTCATCTTCTCATGGTCCCATCCCCACTCCTTTATTTATGCTGCTGCATCCTTGAGCCACGGCCTCAGCCCTGCGGCCCTATCCTGTCGTCTCGAGCCTGTAGCTCCAATCCTATGGCTCCTATAAAAGTAAAAAATCTTTTAACTTTATTTTTTATTCCATCAATAGAATCTCCACTTCATTATAATAACCTAGTATTCTACTAATGGTATAATATATCTTTCAGATCTGACAAACTTTGAACAGATAAATTTTACCGATGAGTAGAAGGACAATCTCCAAATATATATTTAGACGATGATCCTATATATTATAAAATATCATATTATAAGTCGGTTTGGTTTTGATTTTATGAATATTAACTTTTGTCCATCTACCAAATTTAAATAGTGCTCTAATGGAATTGTTCTCAAGTTGTTATTTTTGCTAAGATAAAGAAAGAGAAATATATGAAAATTAATAAATATTTGATATAATTTTTTTCTATGAATATTTGATATTTCTCTTGCTTATTATTATAAAAATAGATATTGTAGAGATTTCATCAAAGAAAATATTGAAAGAACTTATGAAAAAAAACTATATCTACGTAGACTGAAATATGGACTTGAGTTGAAAATGATGAATATATTAGAGTATATATGAATATTATATTAAACAAAGAAGATGAATTAGATGAAGTTGCTAGGCTTTAGGGTAGTCTAAATAAGGACAAAGATGAATCTAAAGAAGAGAACAAGTTCAATTTAGAAGTAAAAAAAATCAACTTAAAAGATAAGGAATACTTTATGTATTTATACCAAAAAATTTATGCAACTTAGGAGGATTTGCAACTAGATAGTAGTTAGTTAAAGTAAGTGTAATATACTAGAAAGAAGATCCATAATTTTTATTAATAAGTATTTATAATTGTAAGAAGAGCAAATGCAAGAAGATGATATATATAGATGCAGAATCTTTTATGAGAGAGAATGAACTACGAGAGAATTTTAGAAAAAAGAGTTATGCAGAGATAATTTAATATTATATAGATGTTTAGTATCTTGTTATTAAAAAAATATAGTTATATCTTATATATTACATCATTATTCTATGTACCCTAGTGGAGTAGTGAGGAGTACGCCGATAAGGGCCAGAGGGCCTGATTGGGAGATTTGGAGATTTTAAGAGCTTAATCTTGGTAGAAGCTTGAGAGCTTAATATTTGGTCCGTTGAGGTTTTGAGAGCTTAATTTTGGTAGAAGCTTAATATTTGGTAGGATTTGAAAATTTTTTATGAAAGGATTCATTGTTGGCTATAAAATTTTTGATTTATGAGGTTTTGTTCTCATGATAACGATGTGGGAGACTACTGGAAGGAGACAGCTAGGGGTGAATTTTTTTTTTTGGATGGTGATTTTGGGGAGCAGGGGTGGGACTCTTAGAAAAAAAAAAATCAATCTTTATGAGAAAAGATTTTGCATTTTAATTTTTCTATCTTGATTTTTTCTATATTTTTTCTTAGTTTTTTCATTCTCAGGAGTCTCAATTGGATGGTTCTTCCCCCAAGCAACAGTAGTGCTTTTCTTTTCTTTATTTTTTTTGGTTTTGATTCAATAGGCAAAGATAAAGTTAGCAGTCATGTTTCTTCTTTTTTATTATTTTTATTATTCTGTTAGTTTATTAGATGATTCAAATGGCCAAAAAGGATAGTCTTTAGAGCACTCAGTAAAGTAAGACAGGGTTAACAGTGTTGTTTCTTATTAATTATTTTTTTTAATTATTATTTTTTTGTTGTTTCACTGATTTGCTTGAGAAGAAACTAAGAGAAGTGAGCTAAAAAATATGAGTTGCATCTCTTTTTTATTTATTTATTTAATCATTTATTATACTTGTATTCTCTTATTAGTTTAATGGAATGATGTCGATGCAAATCCGATAACTTTTAGATTTTTTGGTTCATCATATGAGAAGCCGTATTTTGTTTCTTATCAGAAATATATCTATGTTTAGGTAGCCATTCACTCCATCCACTCCATCTAATCCTTCTACTTTATCCATCTTTTTTTAAAATTTATTTAATCATTTATTATACTTTATATTTGCTTATTAATTTTTTTAAAATAACTAACTTCTTTTTTCTTGCATAGAGATGAGATAGTATCATCATCAAAGAAAAAAATGTATATCAGGTAGTTTAACTTTAAATAACTTATTTTTTTACTATAATAATTATTTTATTTAATTATGATATGTATGTAAGTTTATAACATGAAAATGTAATATTTACTTTTTGATTTTCAGTACAAGCGAAGAAAAGAGTTCAAAAAAATTGATTAATATATAAAATTTTAAAATAATATTATATATCATATATTAGGACTCGCGGCTATGTGATCAGCTGGACTTATTATTCCAGCCATCACATCAGATAATTCTATTAGTAAATTTTTTTACTTATTTTAAGTTTTTATATTTAGAAACTTCACATATTTGGCTAAGCTTGAGTCGAAAAGAGAGATTTAGGGGTTAAAAATTTAATATAATCATTCAATTGATGGATTGGAGGTATCTATAGTTTCGTATCATCGAATAAAATGTATAGGAATAATCTGTTCGAGAATCAAAAGAGCATATCAAAAGATATATCTTCGTATTGAAAGATACATCTCTATATCGAAACTTATGAATAATATTTTATTTTTCTTCATTTTGGGATGCTGGGATATTCGGCTTTCCTCCACTAGCAGCTAGAGATGAGGAGGATGAGAAGAATATTATCTCATTATTTTTTAATTTATATATAATTTTAATATGTCATTATTCTATGTATCCTAGTAGAACAGTGAGGAGTACGCCAGTAGGTGGTAGAGGGCCCACTAGAATCGGACTGTCCAGTAGGATCCGATCAGGCACATAGATGGCTCCATCGATTCATATGTTATGATTGACAAATTGTTAAAAAATCTATAACAAAACTCTTCATTAGAACTATAAATCTTATATATGTATTTTAATTAATTTAATTTTATTATTTACTTATTATAGACATGGCAACTAGATCATCTACCAAGCTAGCTATAGTTGTGGAAGGCTATACACCAGTCTCAAAGGATTGATGATTATTTAGATTCTAGATCGCGATAGATCATGGTAAGAATTTTAAACTATATTTATTAAGTTGTTATAAGATCTGATATATATATTAGAACTAATATATTTATGAATTATGTAGGTGGATTACGCAGAGTATATCGTTGCGCAGTATGGTGATGACCCATCCACTTAGCCCACCCTTGACCTTAAAGGATGGCTCAAGATCACTGAAGAGGTGAGTAGGAGTTAGATCATAGGATTTGGCTACAGCTTTGACCCTCCAATGACTCAATCCTCTTTGGTATCCTCATAGGCCTCGATGTCCTAGATTTGGAGTGATGCCCATATGGAGGATTGAGATCGTGCAGAGGCTTCTAAGTCAGCGATCTTAGAGCATCCAGAATGCCATCCATGATGCGGTCATGGAGGATCTTCAAGATCCATGGATGAGCGATCAGCTGGACTCGTTGTTTCAATTATTTCATCAGATAATTCTATTAGTAAACTCTTTTACTTATTTTAAGTTTTCATATTTAGAAACTTCACATATTTAGATTAGGCTTGAGTCAAGAAAGAAGATCTAAAGGCTAAAAATTCAATCTAACCATTTAATTGATGCGCTCAAAGTATCTATAGTTCCGTATCATAGAATGAAATGTGTAGGAATAATCTGTTCAAGAATCGAAAGAGAGTATTGAAAGATACGCCTCCATATGAAAAAATACATCTCCGTATTGAAACTTATAAATAATGTTCTATTTTCTTCATTTCAGAATGCTGAAATATCCGACTCTCATTCACCGATTATTGAAATGAGTAGGAGAACGAGGAGGACGTTACCTATTTTTTTTTTATTTATATATAATTTTGATACTTGTAAAGCAGCATCTCAATATAAAATTATATAATCTATATTTTTAATATAATATAATTAATTTTATATTTATAATTATATTAAATAATTATTATCTTATTTTTAATAGATTTTCAAAAATATTATTATTTATTAATAAATTTTAAATTATTTAATTATAATTTTTTAAAAAAATTAAAAATTATTAGTGATGGTAGATTATCATCGCTAATAGTTTTTTAGAATTTAAAAAAATAAAAAAGATATTAGTGATGATATTAGCGATAAAATTGCCATCGCTAATAGTTTTTTTAGCTTTTTTTAAAAAATAAAAATTATTAGCAATGGCATTAGCGATAAAAATACTATCGCTAATAGATTTTTATTAGTTTAATTAATAAAAATTAAAATTTTTAGCGATGGTATCTTTGTCGCTAATGTCGTTGCTAATTATTATTAGCGACGAAAATAGTTACCATCGTTAATAATGATAATTAATGATAAGGGCTTTTTAGATTAGATTTTGCGATGATATTAGCAATGGTAAGATTATTAGTGATGGCTTATGGACTATTAGTAATGATGTTTAGCCATCGCTAATAGTCAGAATTCTTGTAGTGTCCAATCATATGAAAATTTTAGCAATCCATGAGGCAAGTTGGATATGTATTTGGTTAAGATCTATGATCCAACATATTCAAGAGAAATGTGATCAATCTTCGAAAAAAGAAAATTTCAATAACATTGTATGAAGATAATGCGGCATAGCTCAGTTAAAAGGAGGGTACATTAAAGAAGATAGAATAAAATATATTTCACCAAAATTCTTTTTCACTCATGATCTTTAAAACAATGGTGATATTAATCTTCAACAATTCGTTCAAGTGATAATCTAGCAGATTTGTTCACGAAGGCACTTCCTACTACAAAATTTAAAAAATTGATATATAACATTGGAATGTGTTAGTTCAAAGATCTTAAGTAATGTTATCATGAGGAGGAAATATGCACTGCACTCTTTTTTCTTTACCAAGATTTTGTCTCACTGAATTTTTCTAGTAAGGTTTTAACAAGGCATATTCTTCATAATGAATATCTAAGGGAGAGTGTTATGAATATTATATGTGTGGATGTCCTTTTGCATTCTTCAACTTCCAAAACCTCTTTATATTCCATAACATCCAATATGTTTAATTACCTCTTTATTTTCTGAATGCAATCAGAGGCCATGTAGTTTGAAATAGAGATACTTGAAAAAAATAAAATAAGTTTCTCTCATCTCTATTATCTCTAGTTCCAATTTCCTCTTTTAGTTATATTTTTTATAACAATTGCTATGTTGTTGCTATAATGATCTATCATCACGATTATAAAACAAATAAGTTATTTTAAAAAAAATTTAAAAATTGAAAAGAGCTTGTCTAGATCGAGATGTATGAGAACATTGTCATTCACCCTTATATATGGATTTGCAGCAATCCCATCCCCAAGATACAATAATCGGATTCAACCGAATCCTCCTTTAACGAGCACGCTCATTACGAAGGTTGACCTAAATGACTTACTTCCGATGCTCAAATAAGAAAATAGAGAGAAAAAAATAAAGAGTAAAGAGAAGAAGAAATCATAGTGTTTTTAATAGCTCGAAATAGTTGGATCTAGAGCCTATTTATATACTTTGTCCAGGGACTGAGAAGACATCATGGTTTTGAAGAGATACGATACTTTGAAACATCATGTGTCTTGCTTTACCCAAAAAAAAAAAAAATCATATTTTTTAGAAAACCGACATTCGCTTTCGAAGAGTCGTATCTCTTCAGAAAAAGGCATCACCTTAAAGGAGTTTTAAGATTTTTAAACAATTAAAATTCAGGATAAAAAATTTAAATCTTTTCTTTTTAAAACATAACTCCAACAATCTCCCACAAAAGATTTAAATTTTTGAAAATCATAAAGAAAAATATATGGGTTATCTATGAAATAGATGAGATATCCTCTAGAACTTAAACCTTAGTATTGATAGTGTTCATCCAAAAGAATCATAGTGGATTAAACCTTGAACTAGGTCCTTTAACTCAAGCTTTAACTTATTACATACTCAATGCAGATCAAATGGGTTTTTATGCGATCAATGCCATTTAAAAGCCTTGTGTTTGATACGTTGATTTTTAATGAGAATTTTATTAGGATTAGCCCAAACCTCTAGTGGCGGCCTATATGATAATTCTCACATAGATAAATCCTCCAAGAGCATTTATGACCTAATACCCATGGTTTTTCTGGCTTGGACTTATTAAGAGTATAACTCATCATTTCCAAATTTATTGTCACTAATAAGAGCACTCATCATAGGAATAATAGGAGATATACTATGAGAATGTGCCCTGGTATGATCACTTAATTGGCTTCATTTATACCATATTGAACCTTATTTATGGGATCTCCAATTATAGAAGTTGAGTATTTACTATTGATGATCACATATTGGGCTTAAGCTCCATCTCCTTCGATGATTCTAGGACTTTATTTCTAGACCAAACTTGGCTAATTGATTTGTTAAGTTTTCCTCAGATTTGACAAATTCTAAAAAAATGACATTACTCTTTTTGAATTAACTTACAAATTAAAAAAAAAAGATTTTTAATCCACTCTGTATCAATACAGATGGTATCCAAATCAATCAACTTGGCCTCCATAATGCTTTGAGATATAATAATTTGTTTGGAGTAGAGCAGCACCATCGAGAAGAGAAAAAAATCTATTGGTTGATTTTAGATCAAAAAAATTAGATGAAATCATATGTGTATTTTGACAGAATTCTCTAAATTAAACTATAAGCAAGCTCTAAAACATCATTTATTCTAACAATTTTTTTGGCTATCATTTGCATTAGATGGCATAGGAGATGTAATACAAAATAAAGAATTTAATATGATTCCTATATTTTCTTAATTCAAGTAAAATATTTCTTTTATGAATAAGCTACAAAAAGGTATAATATTATTAACAAAATTAAATAATTGCATTAAGAATATGACAAGTAACTTTATGATTTTTGCATATTTTTTAAAGCAATGGCAATATATAAAATAGCTAATAAAATACACAACTATTAAAGCAGCAATAATTTCTGTACAGATTTTAAAGATGCAAAAAAAATTCAGCATAGTAATTAAAGTTATAGAAAAAAATTATACAGAATTTAAAGCTTGTAGAAATTAATGTGTGTAGAATTAGAGTTGTAAAAAAAAAGAAAATCAGCATGAATTTTAAAATATTATTAAATTTCTAGCCAGAAATATCTATATAGATATTTTAATCAAATATCTGCTAAGTTTTTGAAGATGCAGAAATTTTCTGCATAGTTTTAAAGATACAGATAAACGTGCATGGAATTTAAAACATGCAATAATTAATTTACATAGAAATTAAAATTGTAGAAAACTTCTGCACGAATTTTAAAGTTATAGTAAATTTTTACACGTATTTTAAAGATGCAAAAAATTTCTGTACAAGTTTTAAAGTTGCAGAAAATTTCTGCACAAGTTTTAAAGTTGTAGAAAAATTCTATTAAGATTTTAAAACTACAAAAAATTCTGTAATATTTATAAAATAGCATAAAATCAGATTGCACTATTTTCAAAGCAATATAAATTTCATAAATGGTAGATTTTTGAAAAGGAAACAACTTTTAAATGTTAAGCTTTCAAATTCTATACAAATAAAGCAACTAGTTCTATGCAATCAAATTAAATTTGATAAACAACTAATAGCAATATCTAGTATAATCACAAATCACGCTCTTGGACTATTGGAAATAATTCTTATCTACAAATTGCTATGTTGCTGCCATAATGATCTTAGATCAAGACTGTAAAATAAACAAACTATTTTATAAAAAAAACTCCAAAGATTGAAAAAGCTTGTCTAGATCGAAGCATGTGATAACACTATCTTAAGAATATGATTTGTCTCCTATATGTAACTTTACAGCGATCTTGTCTCTAATGTACAATAATCCGGCTCAATCTGATCCTTCTCTAATGAGCAAGATCATTGAGGAAGTTAATCCAAATGACTTCCTTCACATATCCAAATTAAAAAAGATTTGAAAAAATAGAGTATAGAGAAAAAGAAATTAAAGTGTTTTTAATAACCCAAAACAGTCGGATCTAGAGCCTAATTTATAGATTATGTTCATGGATTAAGGAAATGCCATGATTTTGAAGAGATGTGATGTTTTGAAATTTCATATTTTTTTAGAAACTGAAGTTTATTTCTGAAGACTTGTATCTCTTCGGAAAGAGACATCACCTTAAAAAAAATTTAAGACTTTTAAACAACTGAAGTTTAAGGATAAGAAATTTAAATCCTTTTTTTTTAAACAAAACTCCAACAGTAAAAGAGTAAGATCAAGAGCATATGATTTATATCTTGCATATGTTCTATATTTTTAAGGATCTTAATGCAAGATTAATACCTAGAGTTGTATAATCCAAGAGAGTCACTGGACTCAATATGGACCATCTTGATCATATGACATATTATTAAGATATCGTTTTGGTTAAAATCTGATAAATTATTGAGTTCACAATATAATGCCATGAAGGTTGCAAGGTACCAAGCAATCAGGGCAAATTCCATTATTTAGACCTTAAAATGGTTGGTTAAAATTTAACAAAAAAATATATTTTTTTGAAAAATATTTTGATTGGATATATCTTACAATAAAGGAAGAATTAGGTAAAACATTAAAGATAAAATTTATATAGAAGTTATGATTTATATCCTATAGGATTTTAACTTTTCATAATGATTTTCACTAATCATGTCTATTTTCAAAAAGTTATAACGTCTAGAAGCTTTGTAACCTATTTTTGTAATTCATTAATAAAGGAAGAGAGAACCTAGACCCTACTTTCCTATTTTTTTTTGTTTTAAAATTTTCTTTAAAGAGATATGAGTTGAGTGGGTTAAATAAATTTCATCCTTCTCCCTAATTGAATCACTGCTTCAATTGTTAATTGGTTTAATTCCAACTAGCATCTATGACCTAGGCTAGTCCCATGGACCATGTCAAGAATCGAGCTTGTTTGAAAATAGTCGCCAACTCAAGATTCTATACAGCGGTAGCTATTGCTACAACTCCATCTTATTAAGGTGGTTAAATTCATATTCGTTAATGGTATAATAACATAGATATCTTGTAAAATAAAGTTATACCAGTGAAGTATAGTTTATTCATTCATCCCCTCACTCACAAATTGTATTGCATCAAGTATTGATCATCTTTCCTCCTTAAAAAGTGGTATGGCATCAAATACTGGCTATTAATATCTTATACTATAGTTTTTCAATGACTTTAGGGTTATCATCCTGATCCACATCTTGCTACAAGCTTATCCATTTCAGTTCTCTTTCCTTTGTGCAATCTTAGAGAGATTGATTTCAAGACCTCTTCTGCTGATTATGAAAGCAAGGAGTTTAATAGAAGATAGACCAAAAACACATTTAGCAGGATTGGGATGCATATTATATTCTTTGCTTTCGAGATCAGATTTCTATATTACTTTTAGCATTATTAATCTTTGTAAGAACTTGCAAGCTACTATTTTTCTTTGGGATCCACAAAATCACCTCCCAAGTCAAGCCCATCATATTTCTACTCGCATTAGCACAAGCTCCAGCATAATGACCTCTATAGATGTCTTTAGAGCCATATAGTTGAAGTTTCATTGCAACTCAAGTTGCCATGGTTGGCTTACAAAAAAGCTCACTTCTTGCATTTAGGATAGAGTTTAGGGAAAGAGAGGCATCTCTAACAATTATTTTGTCAAGTACTATGCGAGCAAATACCATATTGAAGCATCAACATACATGGAGATAAGAATGTTCTGAACAAAAAAATTGGCATAAAAATCAATGATGAAAGAGCCTAATCATTGACCTAGGCTCTAATGGGAAGGGAGAGAGGGATGGTGTAGATCTTGAGGAGTGTGAAAAGATGAAGGAGAGGGGTGGACAGTTATTGAGGAGGAAGAGGTAGGGTATAAGAGAAGGTGGGCATAACAAAGTCTGAGATAGAGGAGATGGCCGTAGACCTCTTGAAGGTAGCATAAGTTTGGTGGCAACATCAAGGGCATTGGCAAGGAGGGACTTGAAAGGAAGATATGGAAGAAGGGAAAGAGGAGATAGAGGAGGAAAGGCTAACTATAGTAAAATTTAGGGTGGAGGAGGCCATGGGCCTCACATGGTTAGGGCCAGTGATAGCATCGAGGGTAGTGGCAACGAGGGATTTGAGTAAGGTGGGGTGGGAGAGGAGGAAGGAAGGAGGAGGAGGATGAGTAATTTTTCTTTTTAAAATTAAAATACCTACTTGAGCGACAACTGCTAGTGCTATAGCTATTTTGATTGCAAGCCAACCTAATGTAGGATAATTTTGAGTTGCGACCTAACAAGCAAGTTAACTTATTAGATAATTTGAGTCACAAATATCCAAATAAGGGGATTTGCTTGCATTTGCAATTTGAATCGCATTTGGCTTCACTTAAAAGACTCCAAGCAGCCTACGAGCATTACTAATGTTTGTAAAAACCATCAAGCTATTATTCTTATTTGGGCTCTATAAGATCACCCCCAAAATATAATCCTATGATATTTCTACTAAAACACAAAAATATTTTCCTTAATAGATTCATTATTATTAGCACCAGCACCAATTCTATGCATCTGAACTAAAAAATTTCTTTACCATCTTTTTGCATTATATCTTTCATCATAATATTTATGGATAACTCTAATTTGTCACTTGTTGGAGTTATATTATTTATTTATATCTCTATCTCCATCCACCCTAATTTTCTTAAACCTTGTATCCTAGGATAAAAAACTAGAAGTATCTGTTGAGAAAAATACTTTGAATTCGACCTATAGTGAGTTCACAGCAAAATCCACAGCATGGAGAAGCTCAGGAAGGCACACGGCCCATAGAAGAAGTGAGGCCTACTGTAGGCACAGTCCAAGTGCGTGCATGGCTTAGATGAGCATGCGGCCTAGCACAAGTGTAGGCCCAAGAGCGCATGCGGCTCACGTGCAGGCATGTCCTAAGACGTGCACAACCCACGCGGTCCATGCACTTGTGGATTGCTTAATGGTCTATGCCATGAATATGGGGTCCATAAGCTTTCTTTTGTTCCATTGATCATCATGCGGCAAGCGATCGAAGGGCTATGGAGGCTTGCGGGAGAGATCCAATGGCCAAGGGGGTTCTTTGGGTGCAGTTAGAAGAGCTAAACCAAATCAGGTTGGGTTTAAGGCCTTTGAAGGTCCTATGGGCAGTAGAATAGAGGTGGCTTTAGGTGGTTCGGCAGAATACCTATAGACAACAGCAGACCATGTAGAGGTGCCGACAGACAACAGAAGCAAGGGTGCTTCAAGTAGATTATCGGGTAGCAGTCAAAGCTACAAGGAATCTTCTAGAGAGACAAAGCTTTGTGAGGCAAAGTGCTTCTTGTTAAAAGAGAGAGATTGATGTATAAGAGTTGAAGATGTGATCGCAAATTTTTTTCTTATAGTGAAGCTTGCATACCTTATGGAGGCAAGCCTTAGCTTGATCCATGTATTTGATTATCTTCTTTTATTTATCTTTTCTTTCTTTTTGTTATAGTATTGACATCGTCACCAGTATTCTGATCCTGGACTTGGAGGATCCATATTTCGTATAAGAGATTTTTTCAAGAGATGGTGCCAAAGCAACTAGTATCATGATAATTAGTATCAGAGCTAGGTTATACAAGAGTGCCAGATTACAGCGATGTTGATCAAGATCAAAGAAGATAGAAAAGATATGCTCAATCAAGATGGAGATTAACTGATTTGATGAGAAAAGCAATTTCTCTCTATGGCAAGCAAGGATGAAGAATATGCTCATCCAACAAGGATTGATCAATGCTCTCTTGTACGAGGAGATATCGGCTACCATGAAGGTAAAGGATTGGAGGCGACTTCAGATATAGATGATGAATATGATCTGCTTGTACTTGATAGATGATGTGATAATCTATATGTTGAAAAATGTCCTAAAGTCAATCATCTAGATTATAGATGGTTGAGCTAAATGTAATTTATACTTAAATTTTAATTGAATAAAATTATTATTTTGATAATTTCATCACTTTGTGCATCTTTCTATAATAAACTTTCTATGATGAAGTCCTTAGGACTATTTAGACTCGACAAAAAAGGATTTATCGTTTATAGTCCTTAAACCGATTGCGATCAAATTATTCATTGTTACCTAGAACGACAATGTTAATCAAGAGTAGATCGTTGTGTGCTATAAGTGTTGGTTGTCCTCTTAACCAAGAAGTATGGTGATGCTGTAATGACATGCAGGTGAAATATAGGGGTATATTTCACTAATCGTGATCCAACTATGGAGCTCTCTTCTATCAAGAGTTGCTCGCAAAGGATATGGGTATATGTGTCCCTTAGACATGAGATCACCATGGTGACTTACAAGCAACTCACTATACTTAGATACCGGACTATCTAAATTTCTAATTCAGTGATAGAAGGCTACTGGATGCAGTCAAGTACTTAGCTTATCGATGTATGAGTGAAGATGGGATTGACCCCTCTAAGTGTTGGAGCAAGTGTATCGCTGTATTTCAATTTAGCAAATCTTCGATCAGGATAGTCCATATGATGGACGTTAAATTTTGAAATACAATATGGATGAATTTTTAGGATTGGCAGTTAATCCTAGATCATCCTATGAGCATCATGGTCAAGGAAATGAATTATACGGTAATCATATGTCACAGGTTCGTCATTATTGCATTATGACTTTTCGACCTATCTGAACGTCGGATATCATTGCTAGATGATCATATCGATTGGTATAGAAAATTAGTTCCTATGCTACCGACTTAAAATTCGAACTTATAAGATCATATACAATAGGAGTTCCTACCAGATCTGATGACTGATCGATAGTCCCACTGGATTGGAACTCAATTATTTATCAAAAAATTAATTAGCAATTAGATTGCTGATTAGCTCAATTTGATTGAGCGATAAGAAATTGATCAAGTCAAATTGAATTTGATTCAATTTAGTTGACCTGGTCAGATCATATGATGATCTAATCACTTAGGGAGATGGATCCTGATTTGATCAGAGATTGGATCTAATTAATTTCTAATTTGATTAAGAATTAATTGATTTAGATTAAGCCTAATTTGATTAGGTTTAATCTAATTTAATTAAATCTAGAGTTATTGGTTTAGTTGAAATCAATTTGAATCAATTCAAAGCAAGTTTGAATTTAAACATCTATCTCCATGTGCCATTGACCTTTGACCCATTCTCCTTCTCAACGCACATTGAGAATGTGCATGGGAATTCTCATGCCAAGAAGCCTTCTGCACCCCTTCTCTTATCTCCTTTTGACTTGGTCCAAGGGTTGAATCAATTTAAAGCAAGTTGAATTTTGAATTCAACTCGATTTGTTAGTGTTTGAAACCACATCTCCTTCTCATCCTTATCTAGTCTCCACGCCTTCTCATTTGTTTGATCGTCATTTTATTTGTGTACATGTAAGAAAGAGAGTTCTTCTGCATGTTAAACATTAGGATAGGTATTGGAATAAGATAAGGAGTCCTCTTGAATTTTGAATTTAAGAGATTGGTTGAAATAAGTTCAAACAAACCTATCCTTATCCTCCCATACATTGACGCCTATTAAAATAGGATTTTTTTTGGACGTGCGCATGTGAGAAATAAGGAGAGATGTATGGGTGTGCATGAGGGATGAAAAGGATTCTATGAGATAGAAATTAAAAAGACATGCGCATCTCTTTAGGCGTAAGGTTTTTCATAGAGAAAAAGGGATCAAGGTCCTTATGGGTGTGTGTTGAAATCTTAGAGTTGGGACTCTTAAGTTTTTGGATGGAGAGTTTGAGTATCAGATCTCCACCAATTTTCACCACTATCTCATCTTCTTTCATTGCATTTTTTGATCTTCTGGAGTGTCCAAAAGATCGGAAGTAAATCATCGATTAGATCGACAAAGATTAGCCATCGAAGGCTTCGGTGAGAAACTAGCACTCAGGAAGGGCTTATCAGGACCAAAAGCTCCATATGGACTTACCATAGAGGTCGGATACGTGTATAACTGCAGTGCGATGGAAGAGCATCTTTCGATGGATTCAGATTATGGTGATCATCTATCCGCACATAGGTACTATATTCTGAACATAGATCGATCAGCAAATGTAATTTACTGATCGAATATATTTTATTTTTTTGATTCATATAAGCATGTCAAAGATTCTGAGTAAGATTTTATGATTAGATCATAGCATATATAGAATTAACTTTAGATTAATTATGCTTCCACTGTTGTTAATTTTTGAAAAAATTTAAAAAGGCATGCCCTAAACCCTGCTAGTTTTCCTTCAAATGATATCAGAGAAAGGGTTGCTCGACATGCTTAATATATAAATTAGAAAGATTTAATGTATAATACAATGATCGCACGAATTATATGTTATCTTACTGTAAGGTTTAACTCTTACAGTGGAGAGGTTGTCCTGATATGTTGCGATCTATAACTTTGATCATAAAATTTTAGATGTGATCTAATAAATTTTTATAATATATTTTGAATTAATTTTAATCTAAATTTTATCATGAATTTATGTTTAGATTAGATCTAAATATTTTATGATTTTTATGTAATGTACATAGGTTTAGATTAAATTTGAATAAAATCTTTTGAAGATTCTGTTCGTCGGTTGAGCCAGCTGTCTCAGGAATCAAGCTAGCTCAACCAGCGTACCAGCCTAAAATGGCTCTGTGGTCTTTTGTTTGGACCGGCTCGGTCAGTAATCGAACCGACTCGACTTCTGTTCGAGTCGGCTCGAATGGGATCCAAGCCAGCTCGACTAAAAGATGGCCTTTAGGGCTTTTGTTCGAGCTGGCTATCTCAGGTAATGGGTTGACTCGACATCTACTCTGGCTAGCTCAGATAAGATCCGAGCTAGCTCGATGGAATGAAAGCTTGCGGGCTTTTGCTCGAGCCGGCTGTCTCAAGTGACGGGCTGACTTGATGTATGCTCGGGCCAGCTCGGATGGATTCCGAGCTAGCTTGACTGAGAAGCTAGCTGAAGCTATTCAATGGCTGTTTTTAAGTGTTCTAATCTACAACTAGTGCTTATTTGTGAAATAAGCCAATTTATTTTTGAAATTATCGATCTATTTGGTGAAATAGTGCTACGTTATAAAAAATCTTTCAAAACTAAAAATTATTTTTGAAATGTCGAACCCTAACCCATCAGTCCAAAACTTAATTAAAAGAATTAAGTGTTGTCTAGTAGGATCTAGAATTTAGAATTAAAGATCCTAAGATAAATCCATAATTCTGTGGGTTAAAGGATTAGATAAATTAGGTCCATTAATTGGGTTAGACCTAAGGTTAGTTAAAAAATAAATTAATCTAGAGTAATTGATCAAATCTAACCAAGTGTTGACTTAGATTAGGTCAAGGATACTTTAGACCTAACTTCAATAATTGTAGTTGAATGAGTCCATATCTTTAACAAGACCAAGATAGATTTAATTCATAGCTAAGCGGTCTAGCCCATAATTACTAGGTTGATCTGATTAAATCTAATTAACTTGTTGGTGTCTAAGGTAAGTCTGGTTATTTAGATCAGTAATTTTTAATTGGAAGCTACTCGTACTGATTCAATCCATGATGAGTTAATGGCATATCCCTTCCATTAATCTCACTTACTTGGCCAACATGGTCGATTAAGATTTGATTAGATTACTTAGTGAATCGAGCTGACCCATGTTATTAGGAATCAGTTTGACTAATTTCAATTCAGTAAGACTGAATTAGGTGCCCATGGATCTAAATTAATCCTATTCCTAACCTATTGACTTGGTGAAGTCAGTGGGAGGACTTGACTTGGTGAAGTCAGTGAGACAAATTGATCAATGTTATTTCTATCTCTAAAATCATAAGTAAATTAAATTCTCTAAATTATTAGGTCCTTAAAATGATTAAGTTATGAAGATAATCAAGTCATAGCCTCTCATTAAGGTGAATAGTAATGAGTCCAATTTTCTGAATGGACATTGAAGGTGCCTTACATCTGATGTTTATTTGGATGTTGGAATTACTATCCATTATATGATGATTAGGTCGCACTTTCTTAATGGTAATCAGATTAGTCAGAGCTTTTCTTAGGCCTAGTTATCATTGGTTTGATGCACCGAAGTCAATCATGTTAATGGTTGGACCTAACCGAACCATTTCAGTGAAGACCAAAGCCTACTGATTTAGCTTCTGGGATAAAATTTAATTACTAAAAATTATTTAAAAAAATAATTGATTGTGAACCTACTGTAGATGCATGCGGGTTAGCTAAAGCTTTTCTCAGGCCCATTTGTAGTCTATGTAGATTCCAGTATCCACTAAGAAGTTAGTGTAATTTTTTAAATTGGAGGTAGAGACTATCAATTCATTTAAAAATAGTAGAAGGATCTTTAGACTAAAGTCCAAGTCTTTAGGATTAATTAATTCAAGTGCTAATAAGATTTTATATTTTTCTTTCAAATGAATAGAATGGCTAGTGTAAGTCCGCTCCATTCACTGATAGACAGTGACAAGCATTTAGGATCTAAGAACAAGGAGTCTAGTGTTAATCCTAATCAGGCAGATCCAAAGAGGAATGATCCTCTTGACTTGAATAGGCTGAACAATGAAAACCAGCAAAAAATTGCTAGACAAGAATGTTATATGATAACATCTTATAATTTTACTATTTATGATATATCTACCTAAGTATTAGATACTGAGAGTCCAATTCACATATGTAATTCGTTGCATGAATTTTAAATTAGTAGAAAGTTTGAGAATGACGATAGGTTTCTTAATGTTGGGGATGGAAATAAAGTTTCAGTCTTAGCATTGAAAACTCTTGAGTTATTTTTCAAAAATAATAATGTTGTTTTAAGTGATTGTCACTATTATCTATCTTTTATAATGAACATAATATATGTTAGGCTTTTGGCCCAAGATGGTTATTATTTATCAATAAAAAAAATATTGTGATATCATTATGAATGGTGTTACAGTAATGTAAGGATAATTAAGAAATATCATTTATATTTTATCATAGTCTATTAGTGTAATGAACACATCAAACAAACGCCCAAAATTAGATCATGTTTCTAATGCCTACCTTTGGCATTGTTGACTAGATCATATAAACAAGAATAGGATTAACAGGTTAGTCAAGGAGAACATCCTTAACATTGATGATTATAAATCATTGAATACCTATGAGTCCTATCTTCTTGGTAAGATGACCAAATCATCTTTTACTGAAAAAGGTGAACGGGCCATTGAGCTTCTAGGTCTAGTACATATTAATGTATGTGGATCTATGAGCATATGTGCTAGAGATAGATTCTATTACTTTATTACATTTACTGATGATCTATCTAGGTATGGGTATGTCTATCTTATGAAGAGTAAATTCGATTCATTTAAAATATTCAAACGATATCGAAATGAGATAGAAAAATAACTTGAAAAAAGTATTAAAACTCTTCGATCTGATCGAAGAGATGAATACCTTTTTAATAAGTTTTTGACATATCTATGAGAGAATAGGATTATCTCATAATGGATCCCTCCTGAAACACCATAGTATAATGGTGTATCTGAAAGGAGGAATCGAATTCTGTTGGACATGGTTTAGTCTATAATGGGGTTTTTGAGTCTGCCAATTTTTTTTCGGGATTATGCATTAGAGACTTCTTATTTTGTTTTGAACAACATTCCAAGCAAGTCTGTTGTAAAGACTCCATATAAGATATGGATTGGTCATAAGTCGATACTCGCTCACCTTAGGATTTGGAGATGTCTGGCTTATGTAAAATATTTACAGCCAAAAAAGTTTGGACCTAGGTCTGAAAAGTATTTATTCATAGGATATCCTAAAAAATTAAGAGTTATTACTTCTAACATATTGAAGAGCAAAAGGTGTTCATCAGCAATAAGACAGTCTTTTTAGAAAAGAAGTTCCTTATGGAAGAAACAGCTGCCTCTAATGTTGAGCTTGGTGAAATTCGATAGGTGGAAGAACCAATACATTATAGTGAACCTGCAGAACTGGATTTGATAAGATAAAACTTAGAGCCCATTATAGATGCATCCTTGAGGAGATCTGATAAAGTACCACATCAATCGAATAGATACTATGATTTTTTGATTCGAAATGGTGATCCTATTGAACTCGATGAGAATAATGAGGATCCGATCATCTACATGGATGCTATGCAGATGATCGACTCTGATAAGTAGCTAGAAGCCATGAAGTCCAAAATGGAGTCCATAAAGATCAACAATGTATGGACACTGGTTGATCCATCTGAAGAGATAAAATCCATTGGGTGTAAGTAAATTTTTAAAAGAAAATGGGACGTAGATAGGAAGGTGGAGACCTATAAAGCTCATCTGGTTGCCAAGAAATATTGTCAGCGTTATGGTATTGACTATGATGAGACGTTTTCTTCAGTAGAAATGCTCAAGTTCATTCAGATTATGCTTACGATAGCAGCATACCTAGACTATGAGATTTGACAAATGGATGTGAAGATAGCTTTTCTTAATGGAAAGCTAGATGAAGAAGTGTATATGATACAGCCTGAGGGGTTCACATCCATAGACGAGTCCAAGATGTGCAAACTTTAGAGATCTATTTATGGATTGAAACAGATATCTCGAAGTTGGAACATGCATTTTGATAGGGTGATTAGAACGTATGACTTCGTTAAAAATGAAGAAGAATCTTGCATGTACAAATGGGCTAACGATTCTGTAGTTATATTTATTGTATTGTATGTGGATGATATTCTCTTAATCAATAATGTCATCCCTACATTACAGGGAATAAAGGTTTGGCTGTCGTTGTAATTCTCCATGAAGGACTTGGGAGAAGCATCCTACATCCTAGGGATAAAAATCTATAAGAATAGATCTAAAAGATTGCTTGAATTATTTCAGTTCACGTATATTGATATTATACTGAAGAGGTTCAGCATGGATAATTTTATGAAGAGCTATCTCTCGATAGGCCATGAAATTTCTCTCTCGAAAAGAAATTGTCTAACAACTCCTCAAGAGAGTGAGCGCATGAGTAGAATACCATATGCTTCGACAATAGGTTCTATTATGTACACTATGATATGTATGAGATCAGACATGGCATACTGATTAGGGGTAGTGAGTAGATACTAGTCTGATTCAGATAAGAATCACAGGAAGGTTGTAAAAATAATCCTAAAGTATTTGAGAAATACCAAGAACTAGTGGCTCATCTATGAAAATACTGATTTGAAACTTGTGAGATACACTGATTTTAATTTTCAATCAGATCATGATGACAGTAAGAGTGTGTCAGGTTATGTGTTTATCCTGAATGGAGGAGCGGTCTGCTAGAAAAGTTTCAAGCAGTACATTATGGCCGATTCTATGTGCGAGATGGAGTATGTCGTGATATCTAATGCTGCGAAGAAAGCTGTGTGGCTGCAAAAATTCATCAACAAACTAGGAGTGGTACCCTCCTTAGATGGTCTGGTTTTGCTATACTATGACAACACTGGAGTCATAGCTCAAGTGAAGGAGCTAAAGGTACATCAGCACACCAAACACATTCTACATTGCTACCACCTTGTATGTGAAATCATAGAGCAAGGTGACGTCGAGCTTTAGAAGATCGATGGAAAGGAGAACATGATCGATCCATTTACTAAAGCTCTCAAAATCAAAGAGTTTGATAACCATAAATAAAAGGTGGGTATTCAATACTGTTCTGAGTGGCTTTAGTCTAGGTGGGAGTTGTTGAAAAATGCATTCTAAAGCCAATCATCTAGGTTGTAGATAGTTGAGCTATATGTAATTTATACTTAAATTTTAATTAAATAAAATTATTATTCTAGTAATTTCATTACTTTGTGCATCTTCCTATAATGAATTTACTATGATAAAGTTCTTAGGACTATTTAGACTCGACAAAGAAAGATTTATCATTTAGTCCTTAAACTGATCGCGACCAAATAATTCATTGTTACCTAGGATGATAATATCAATCAAGAGTAGATTGTTATGTGCCACAAGTATTAGTTGTCCTCTTAACCAAGAAGCATGGTGATGCTGTTATGGCATGCAGGTAAAATATAGGGATATTTTTTACTGATCGTGATTCAACTGCAGAGCTCTTTTCTGCCAAGAGTTTCTTGCAAAGGATATGGATATATGTATTCCTTAGACCTGAGATCACCATGGTGACTTGCAAGCAACTCACTGTACTTAGGTACCAAATTATCTGAATTTCTAATTCAGTGATGGAAGGCTACTGGGTGCAGTCAAGTACTTGACTTATCGGTGCGTGAGTTAAGATGGGATTGACTCCTCTAAGTGTTGGAGCAAGTGCATCGCTGTATTTTAATTTAGCAAATCCTCGATTAGGATAGTTCATATGATAGATGCTGAATTTTGAAATATAATATGGATGAATTTTTAGAGTTGGTAGTTAATCCTAGATCATCCTATGAGCATCGTGATCAAGGGGATGAATTATACGATAACCATATGCCATAGGTTCGTCATTGTTGCTTTGTGACTTTTCAACCTATCCAGACGTCGGATACTATTGCTAGATAGTCATATCGATTGGTACATAAAATTAGTTCCGATGCTATCGGCTTAGGATTTGAACCTATGGGGTCACACACAATAGGAGTTTCTATCTGATCTAATGGCTGATTGAGAGTCCTAATAGATTGAGACTTAGTTATTTATTAAAAGATTAATTAGTAATTAGATTGCTGATTAGCTCAATTTGATTGAGGGATGAGAAATTGATCAAGTCAAATCGAATTTGATTCAATTTAGTTGACCTGATCAGATCATGTGATGATCTAATCACTTAAAGAGATAGACCTTGATTTGATCAAAGATTGGATCTAATTAATTTCTAATTTGATTAGAAATTAATTGATTTGGGTTAAACCTAATTTGATTAGATTTGACTAATCTCATTGGGTCTAGAGTTATTGTTTTAGTTGATACCAATTCAAAGTAAGTTTGAATTTAAACATCTATCTCCCTACGCCATTGACCTTTGACCCATTCTCCTTCTCAATGCACATTGAAAATGTGCGTGGAAATTTTCATACCAAGAAGCCTTCTACGCCCCTTCTCTTATCTTCTTTTGACTTGTCCATGGGTTAGATCAATTCAAAGCAAGTTGAATTTTGAATTCAACTTAATTTGTTAGTGTTTGAAACCACATCTCCCTCTCATCCTTATCTAGTCTCCATGCCTTCTCATTTGTTTGATCGCCATTTTATTTGTGCGCAAGAAGGAGAGTCTTTCTGCATGTTAAACATTGGGGTGGGTGCTGGAATAAGATAAGGAGCCTTCTTGAATTTTGAATTCAAGAGATTGGTTGAAACAAATTCAACCAAACCCATCCTTATCCTCTTATGCATTGATGCATATTACCATGGGATATTTTTTGGACATGCATATGTGAGATATAAGGAGAGATGCGTGGGTGTGCATGAGGGATGAGAAGGATTCTATGAGACAGAAATTAAAGAGAGGCGTGCATCTCTTTTGGCATAAGGTTTTTCATAGAGAAAAAGAAATCAAGATTCTTATGGGTGTGTGCTGAAACCTTAGAGTTGGGACTCTTAGTTTTTGGGTGGAGAGTTTGAGTGTCAGATTTTTACCGGCTTTCACCACCATCTCGTCTTCTTCTATTGCATTTTCTAATCTTCTGGAATGTCTGGGAGATTGTGAGCAAATCATCGATTGGATCGATGAAGATCAGCCATCGAAGACCCCGGCAAGGAGCTAGCACTCCGGAAGGGCTGATCAGGATCAGGGGCTCCGTGTGGACTCACCATAGATGTCGAACACATGTGTGGTTGCAGTGCAATGGAAGAGCATCTTTCGATAGATCCAAATTATAGTGATCATCTATCCATGCACAGATACTATATTCTGAACATAGATCGGTCAGCAAATGTGATTTGCTGATCGAATGCATTTTATTTTTCTGATTCATATAAGCATGTCAAAGATCCTGAGTAGAATTTTATAATTAGATCATAGCATGCATAAAATTAACTTTAGATTAATTTTACTTTCACCGTTGTTAATTTTCGAAAAAGTTTCGAAAGGCATGCCCCAAATCTTGCTAGTTTTCCTTCATTATGTGTTTAGCGAGACTTCTTTAATGGCAATATGGTTGAAACTCGAGGAGATGTACATAATGAAGTCACTCACTAACACTCTCTTCATCTGTAAGCAGTTCTACTAGCTATGGATGAGCGAGAGATAGAGTGCATAGGAGCATCTCAGCAACTTTCAGAAGATCCTCACCGACCTCCTCAGTATTTGTGAGTAAGTTGAGAAGAAGACCAAGGCATTGATCTTGCTTTCATCATTTTTCTCTTCTTTTGAGTTCTTGATGACTGCTTTTCTTGTGAAAAAAAGCATCATTAAGATGAAAGAGGTCACTTCTGTACTTCTACAGAATGAAGTTCTCAAATAGAAGAATCGAGCCTTGAGTTGATATAGTGACTCAGCTACGATTGTGACTAGAGGTAGTGGTGGCAGAAGATGAAGCAAAAGAAGATCGCAAGATGGGCGCTCAAAGTCTAAGTTAAGGGACTCTAATAAGATCAAATGCTACCAATGTGATGAGTTAGGGTATCGTATTAAAGATTGCCCACAGCTTAGAGATCGAATGAAAGCTACTACGATGGTGGTCCAAAGTAGCGAGACCAATGTTATATGCTTATAGTCTTAGACAAGATATCTACTTCTTTCTAGTGGTGAATTTTAGATTCTGTATATTCGCATCATGTTTATTGCAAAGATAAGCTATTTAATTTTCTAAAGAGTAGTGAAGGAACTATTCATTTGTCAGATGGATTGAGTTGTACGATCAAGGATATCAAGATCATCAGCTTACAGATACATGATAGAACAGTGAAAAATTGGATGAGGTTCGATATATATCCAGTTTTAGAAGAAATCTAATTTCACCGAGCCAACTGGATTCAAGTAGCTACAGGTGGAGTGTTGGTTATGGAATCTTAAAGATTATGTACGATAATAGGATTATCTTGAGAGGAAGAAAGTATGAAAGATACTATCTCTTGGTAAGGAGCTTAGCACGAGGTAGAGCTTCAGAAGCCAATGAGAGCCTAGAGTGAAGTGGAGCTCCAGGTGCATGTAGATTGGATACGAGATGAGAGATGCGGGATGATAAGTGATGTCATAGAGTGAAGATCTTATTACCGTAGGAAGCTATCTCAAGCAGGTCTCAAGTCAGGCAGAACACGGTGTATGATGGAGATGAAATCGAGTGGCCTGGCTTGACTCTCATATTTGCCATCCATGAGTTGACAGATAATTACCCCAAGGTATGAAGGAGAGGCGAGATTATTCAAAAGCTCTCAATATTAGGTGGAGGTCGAATGTCGAATCGAGGTGGAGATTGTTGAAAAAAATATCTCGAATTCGATCTATAGTGAGCCCACGCAAAGTCTATAGCATGGAAAAGCCCAAGAAGGTACCCACAGCCCATAGAAGAAATGAGGTCTGCTACAGGCACAGCCTAGGCACGTGCAGGTGCATGTGTGGTCCATGCATAAGTGTGGCCCAAGATGCGCACACAGCCCAACACTTGTGGGCATGGCTTGGACCGTGCAAGCCATGTGCCAAGAAAATTTTTCCATGCAGTCCATGCATGTGTGTGGACCGGTTAACGGTATATGGTGTAAATACGAGGTCTACAAGCTTTTTTTTGCTTTATTGATCATGCGTCACGTGATTAAAAGGTTGTGGAGGCTTGCGGGAGAGATCCAATGGCCAAGAAGGTTTGTTTGGGTGCAATTGGAAGAGCTAAACCTAATCAGACTAGGTTTGAGGCCTTTATAAGGCCCTATGGACAGAGAATAGAGGTGGCTTTAGGTGATCCGACAAAATACTTGTAGGCAGTAGCGGACCGTGGTGAGACAGGGGTACTTCGGATAGACTGCCAAGTAGCAGTCATAATTACAGGAGGTCTCCTAGAGAGAGTTTTGTAAGAAAAAGTACTTCTTGTTGAGAGAGAGATTGATGTATGAGAGTTGAGGGTGTGATCTTTTCTTGTAAATTTTTTTCTCATAATAAAATTTGCATGTCCCGTGAAGGCAAGCCTTAGTTTGATCCATATATTTGATGGTGTCCTTTTATTTATCTTTTCATTTTTTCTATTATGTGATCAATATCATTACCAATGTTCTGATCCTGGACTTAGAGGATCTATATTTCACATAAAAAATCTTTTCAAGAGGTAATGCTAGAGCAAGTGGTATCACGACACTACTAAAGGCATTCTTGCTGCATAATTAACCTAATCTATCATATGTTGTATACAAAATACAACACAGCTTCAAAATCATATAATTGAGACATTATCATTATCACTTTCATCGCCGGTGTTTATTAGTAGTGGCAACCATGGATCAATTTAGATACTTGTAATGTTCATCTAGTGCGAGAAAGGCTAGAGAGATAGGTTCTTGCAATAGAAAAGGGTTTTCTTGTTTTGTAATCATTCTTGTGGGTTTGGGGCTAGGGTTTTGTCTTATTTCCTTTGCTGGGGTTAGGGAGAGGATTTTTGTGGTCATGGACTCCAATCTTTGGATCAGTCCACGGTTTCATTTTGGAGGATACGGGAACTTCGTCTAAAAAAAATAGGCTTCATGGACTCTCCCTTCTGCTGGTGATGGACTGATCAACGTTCGAAAGGAAAAACAAGATCTCCGCTGCCGGGGTTGGCCACCTTGCGAGGAGGTCGTCTAGCAGGTTCATCATCAATGATGAGGAAAACGGTAGTAGATCCGAATCGCCCTTGGACTCAAGTTGTCCAAGGCCAAAGAAAATTTCGCTAGGAGATTGCTAAAATGTCTAATACAGAAATAGAGCAACCGGAGCTGGAGTTCTCCAAGGTTATACGATTTATGGAAGAGAGAATCCAACCTTCGTTTCAATGTCTGTGTTCAATCTTAATAGGTAAGTTCTTAGGTAAGGGATTTCTGTTGGATTTTATTGAAAAAAAAAAAAAACGCATAAGATGGAATGTGCAAGGTGAATTCCATGTCTCAGCCTTGTCCAAAGGGCTACTGCTCTTCCAGTCCCCCTCGAAGGAGGTTAGAGACCGCATACTTGATAGGGGACCATGGTCTACCATGGGTTTGGTTGAGGTTTGCTAGATCTTCCATTGGAATTATGGGAGGTGAAAAAGATCTTTAAAATTGCATCCTTTTCTGGTAGACTTTGAATTCCTCACGCATGGGATATGCTCGTGTTTGTATGTTGTTGGACTTGAACAGGCCAGTATGCCCATGAGCAAGGGTTCGGTTCAAGATGAGATCTTATGACAACAATTTACATGAGGAATTGCCTGATATGTGGCCAAATTGGGATCCCTTCGGTATCATGTGATTGTTCGACCAAGGGTGGTCAGGAAAACGCGATCTTTGGCCCTTGGATCAAAGCATCACAGGTACCAGTAGTTTCAGTAATCAAGCCATGAGTATAAACTATGGATCGATCTGATCAACTACCCATTTCAGCGGCCGAAAAAGTTCCAGGCCAAAATTTTGGCTTCTTATAGCCTATTTGGAAGATTCCATTGGATCCTCAAGATCAGAACAGGGTATCCAGAGACTCAACCAGCCTTCTCCCAGCCCATTCATGTCTTGGTGTGGCGCAAGTTGTGGGCTCAATTTGATGACAAGAGACCAAGTGTCGATTCACTTGATGAAATCTAGTTCACTTCGATCCAACTTAAACACAAGAGCCTATATCCAATAATCCAAGTGCTTGCATTCTTGAGAACATCAGACTAGGTAAAAGTGGGACCATACCGGTAGACTCGCATTCATTTGTATTTCTTACAACAATATCATATTTCTAAGAAATGTCAGTAACCATAACTAGACTGTCATCTGATTTTATAGCTTCAACCAATTAAAATTTGCCACGTATTGAAGCGGTAGAAAGTTCTTGCAACTCTTGCCCGTAGGAGATTCACTACTTGATTTGAAGCAAAATCATAAATCCATAGAATCCCTATTTGGCAATGCTCTCCAGGATAATATCTGCAATCAGCGCGGAAATGAAAGGTATGAATTCATAATCAAGTGGTTATTACTATTACTATTATTATTAGCAAAGTGAACCTTGGATCTTCATCTTCTAAGCACATATCATTTGAACATGGTATCAAAGCACGGTGGATCTCGGCACCAATCCATCACTTGCATATGGTTGCTCTCACAAGTCAGAGATTCCCATACATTTTCTATTTCTGTTCATCAGGCTGCTCCACATGATTCAATTGTCAATACATAATGCTCTGTCCCAAAATATGCCGAAGTAGGCAACAAGCGCATAACCTTCCACATTTTCCACACCATCGGACATTCTAGTTCTCGTGCGTGCTTCTGACAACTCATCGCATAGAATTTGGAGCAGCAGGAGGTGCTTGGGGTGGAGGTGGCGGCGGCATGGACATCTGAGGCAGAGACATTGATGGTGCACCTACCTGAGGTGGTGGCGGCGGTGGCCTCCACAAAGCTGGCGGCGGCACAGCTACTCCAGAAGGTGGCGGCGGTGGCCTCACCAGGCCCATAGGTAGAGGTTGCACAGGAGGCCTATACTGCTGGAGTGGCGGCGGCGGCATGGCAGGTGGTGGAATGGGCTGGCTGGGTGGTTGGTGCTGGCCAGGCCATGATGGAGGCGCTGCCATCTGCATGGGTGGAGGGAACTGGCCCATTGGTGGTGGAGGCCGAACTGGTCCAGGTGGAATTCCACCATTGGCGTAGGGTCGTGGAGGGATTGGTGCGCCAACGGTTCCATTTGCCTGAGGGCCGTTAGGGAGTGTTGGTGGGCCACTTGCAAATAAGGTGTGTGGCCTGTTCCTTTGAGTTCCTGGGTTGCTTGCCGCTAGGACTCGCTCTGCATATTGCCAAACAATACATAAAAAATATCATTTCAGAATTATGAGCAAGAGGTTTTTCATGACGAGCACCTACTCTGATGCTCGCCAGGCTCTAACTTTTAGAGATGAAAGAAACGTACCTGCCGGAGTGCCATGACGTTCTCCTTTAGTGTCTTTTTTGTATGCATAAGAAACGGTGATTTGCCGGTTACACAGGTACTGACCATTCATAGCCTGTATGAACAAGAGAAACATGCAGAAGAAAATGAAAGAAAATAAGATGTGAAAGCAGCAAAGCACCTAACGCCTACTGCATCATTCAGGCAAGAAATCTCCGACTTGCAAATAACTTGCATCAAATATACAGCACATTTCATTCAAAATAATGCCAAGTAATTTAAATGAATCCAGCTAACTTGATGAAATTACCTCTATCGCTGCATCAGATGACTCAAAGGAATCATAGCTAATAAAGCCAAAACCTCGTGAATTCCCAGTTTCAGGATCTCGCATTATCTGGATAGGGAGGAGGGTAAAACAATGTTCAGTTTGCACTGCCAAAAAGGCAAATATAAAAGCACAAACAACCAAAAACCGGGGTCTATATGTAATGAAATCCAAGATGAATGAATATTAAAAAAAAAAAAAAAAAATGGAGGACATGGTGAAATATTGTAGACAATTTTCCTCCAGAAAAATTGGAAAAGGAGGAATTACTGGGAAAGCACATACAGATCTTATCACCATTGGCTTAAGCACCATGAGATCCCTCAGTTGACCACATACAGAGGGCACCTTCAAGAATGCTAATGGCTTATTATGAAACACCTGTTGCTCAGCCAAATGGATATGGTGATCATCAGGGAAGGGAGGAGGTAGACGATGTTAATGGATAAGATGTGGGTATCATGTTATGTTTGATTTCAATATGAGATAATATCATCCATCACAGGCCAATGGATGTAAGATACAAGGATCCATCGAGCCAAAACATTTCCCTTAGATTCAACAATAGTTCCCAATTTGCCATATTTTTCTTTTGTTTCTAATGGTTCATTTTGAATCAAAGACAGATCAAAAGCTATTGACAGCTTAATGAGATTAATTCCGTAATCATATTGTTCACAAAACTGTTTATGTTACAGCAACCGTGAATAGTAACCATGTCTCATGGTAGTTAGTTTGGGGATTAGAAATCATCAAGGTTCCTTTCTGTTATAAATAGGGTACCTAGAATTTTAATGAAGAATAGTGAATCAAAGAATGACTCTTGTCCTCCTGTCATGTGAATCTGTGACAGAAGTGTGAGGCCTTCAAATCATTGATGTGAAAATTTCTTAGTGGAGACCACTTTCTGTTCTTTTATATTTAACTTCTTTAGTTTTTGTACATTTCAATCTTTTTCCATGCTCTCAGTTCCACGTATTGATCCTAGAATTTTCTCTTATTGATCTCCAACTAATCCATCTATTGACTTATAACCATGTTGCACAAATCCAGCTGTTCGACAGGCCCTTCAAACCCTCTCTTTATTTTAATTTAAACTCCCACACCCCACTTAAATGCTAAATCCCAATATCTAAGGCTAGATTTCAGTCAATCAATTTTTCTTTCCTATGCAAATTCAGATTTGAACATGGATGGGTAGTAAGGCATTAAATTCAGACATAAATACATCCAGCCCTTCCATTCCCTAAATGGACCTTGATTTGATATTCATTAGGTTCCCCACCACATCCATTATCAACATTGCATTGGAAATCCAACTTTCATGGTTCAATTTTAATAAGAATTTGGGTATTAATTGAATTCTCCAGTGACCTCAATGCAAAATTCTAATAGATAAACATATCATGCCTGTGTTTTTGTGCACCCAATCTACAAAAGTATCAAGTGCTGAATTGTCAAGGTTAAACAAATGTCGAAGTATAAATTGGCATGTTATTGTTGTGCATGTTTTTAATCTAACTTGTGGAAAGATAACAGGATATGTGAAAGAAAACCAAAACCAGATGGATGCGGTTTGAGATTTATGCTCCATTTTGAATCTATGGAGGACTCTGTTGGAGTATTCATTCCAGATGGTCAATCAAGGGACAGGCTGTGGCAGAGTTATTCTTGGATATATATGTGAAAGAAAAGCAAAACTAGATGGATGTTGTTTGAGGTTTATGCTCCATTTTGAATCTGTGGAGGATTCTGTTGGAGTATTCATTCCAGATGGTCAATCAAGGGACAGGCTGTGGCAGAGTTATTCTTGGATATGTGAAAGAAAAGCAAAACCAGATGGATGTTGTGTGAGATTAATGCTCCATTTTGAATCAATGGAGGATTCTGTTGGAATATTCATTCCAGATGGTCAATCAAATATAATGAGACAGGCTGTAGCAGAGTTATTCTTGGATCTAGTGACATATGTCATATCAGTTTGGCTTATTTAGGCAGAAACTAGTTAGGTTGGAAAGGACACCTGGTAATAATGAAGAGGAAAAGTTACAGTTAGTTATCACCTAACAAGAATTTTTCATATAAAAATCAGAGTTGGTTAACTTTTTACCATTCTCTCTTCTTCAGATCTCCATTTAGCTCTCTTCTATTTTGGCAACAGCTGCCCAAATTTTGGTGGATGAACTCTAGAATTTTGGAAGCATGAACTTTAACCTCCTACAGGTGCCCAAATTTTTGGCACAGCTGCCCAACAACATAGGCATTCCGATGCTATAACAAATTGATTTTCATTAACAGTGGAGAAGGATGAACTCTAGAATTTTGATAGCATGAACTTAAACCTCCTACAGTTGGCCAGTTGGCCAATCACACATCCTAAAACTAAGATTTGTAAAACATCGAAAATTTGCAATATAATCTATCTTCTGACATCTAAAGGATTATCAAAACAGTCCACGAGCTTCACTTTTAAACACCAAACTTCATGCAATCATTTCAATAAGAATGATCATGATGACATCGTTTGATCAATGCAGAGACAGAGAGAAAAAAAGAGAGAGAGGCGGATGAATTAATCAAACTTAGCGCTCAACTATCGTAAATAAGTTCCTAAGATGCCATGATCCAATATAGGCAACAAATAAGAATTCATATTGAAAGCATACTCTACCAAAAATAGTAATAATAATAATAATAATTACAGGCATTTAATAATTTAAGAACAAGTTACAAGCTGAAGATGAGATTTATAATAATAAAACTAAAAGAGTATGGCCTGCAAACTTTGCCTAACAAAACATTTTCGTGATGCACATAAGCTCAACTTCTGAACTAATAGAAGAATATACATCTTTTGTCCAAAATTCCTTCTCTTGGTCATTCAGTGCACGCATACATGGAAATATAATTACTAACAGGAATGCTGCAAGCAATCAAAATACTAACTCAATCATCATTTCATGTTGTAATGTTCCTCCAAATTTGAATATCATTTTTTTTTCACATAGAACTAAAATTCAGCCCATGAGAATAATTAGAGGAAGCATCACCTTAGGATTAGTCACAATAACTCCAAATGCAGTGAATGTATCATAAAGAAGTTTCTCATCTACATCCTGCAGCAAATAACAAGAAACATATATCAAATCATAAATTAACACATAGACATAAGTATGTTTAAATAATGAAGGGCAAACAATTTTACCGGGTCAAGATTACCAATAAAAAGGTTTGCCCCCACGTCCAAACTTTTCTTGTCTTGGGAAGCCTGAAAAGCAAAGAAAATTAAATGGATAATCCATAAAATCAGCCATACATACATATGTATGTATCTATAGTATTGATTTAAAGAACATGAAGATGGCCAAAACAAGGAGTGATTCTAGGAAAACACAAATCAACTGCACCTTATTTACACGTATTGGTTTTCCATATAGTTTGATCATGTTCAAAATCTTGATAGCCTGCAAAAAAAAAAAAAGAGGAGCCCTCATTTTTAGAGATGATATACACCTTGACAGCACCAATAAATAAGGCTACATGAATAAATAATAAATATGAATGCAGGGAGAAAAAAGAGAGGAGAAAAAATGAATATGCATGCAATACTTACATAATCTGCATCTTCTTCACTACGAAACTCCACAAATCCATATCCTTGATGAAGATTTGTAACTCTATCTTTTGGAACATAGACATTAACTGCACAGTAAAGTTAAAGTTGTAACACTGGGACGAAGTAAGATGGAATTCAATTTTACTAGTCTACATGGCACTAGTGTTGTTGATTGATCCAAGCAGCTCAAGTTCTACTCAAGCTTGCCTCGAATCTAAGCCCAATGAGGCTCAGTTAAAAGTTAGTTGAACTGAGCTTTGACTCAGTTCTTGGACTCAAAACATTCAAACTGAACCTGCCAAAAAAGCAGCTCAACAAGGCTTGTCTTGATAAGGTTCAAAATAAGAAGTATAATGAAAAAAATTATATTAATGCTAAGGGCCCAACACTAATTCCCCCGTGATACATGGCTGACCAAAGGTGAAGAATCCTTTTTTTTTTTGTGTGTGTGCGTGTGTGCGTGTGCGTGTGCGTGTGGGTTGGTTGGGGGGGGGGGAGCGGTGGGAGGTACCACAGTTGCACCCCCTGCATTTTTCCTTATAATGCATGTGAATATATTATGCCATCAGCCATTAAAATAGATTCTATAGGCTAATGTTTACAGCACTTAATAAAATATTATGTGTCATGGATAACATGTTTGATTCTTAAATTTGTTGCTAGTTGATTTCAGGTTCATGACTAAGGTTTTGGTTCATGGAAATTGTAAGAATCAATTAAAACTTTTATTCAAGCTTGAACTCAGCTTGAGTTGAGCTTGATTCCATCTTGACACAAACTTGAACTGATGTTGGCTCAATTTTAAGGTTATCAAGTTGATTGAAATGGGCTGATATACAGCTCAGTTCCAAATAACAGGGTAGATAAGCTCAACCGAATAATAAATGAGCTAAGCTGGCTCTCAAACTTCAGGCTCAAAATTAATTTCAAGCCGACTTGGTCAGATACCAGCTTGAACTAGATAGGCTCAATCACATCCATATATATAACCAATAAACCGTAAGTGCAACTTTCTTTCATACCATGGCTTTTAGGACCTTAAGCCAGACATGAGAAATTACCAAAAGCTTAAGCTCTTAAGAAATATGTTCTCCAAAAATATTAATGTATATGTATGAAAAGTTGGATTCTAATCACTAGATTATGCTGCTTTCACTCCTTTATCATTTACTCCTACCTTCAATAGTGCTAAGATTGCCATGCTATCCACAGTTTCTGATGACAAAGGGGAGGTTCATATCAAAAAGATGGCCAATTCTAATGTACGTGTCTAAAAATTTCCATTCTCTCGTCATGCATTATGACTAGCCAGAAGAACCTATCTTACCCAACATTGGGTATGCAGTTCAATTCTTTATCAGATTATCCTTTATATAGGCTTCAAAACTGAATCATTAGGGCCAAATTTCCTAGATTAAGCTCTACAAAGATCTGAAATGCATCTGCCTTTCTTAATGGTCTGATGCAACACAAGATGAGCTAAACACACATAACTTCAAGGCATGTCATATTGTCTCTCCTCTAGTTCAAGCATAGATAAAGCTAATGACAGGTTCTCGTCCATCAAAAAAACATCCAGAATTACAAGCATAGTGGATAAGCAGTCCCAGGTTTCTCACCCAAACTCATATCAAAATATGCAACAAAAAAACAAAAAAAAACCTTTGTTGAGAAAATGGAAGGTAAGAGCCAAAGAATTATGAGACATGGAAACAGATATGGGAATCAGATACAATGTGATACAGAAATGCTGATAGCGCAAATCCTGAAACTAGGATCCAGGCGCTATTGTATTTAAGCCATAGCTGATACTTCAAATGAATGACATTTCTTATTTGCAGTGTCCCTATGCTTAGAGAGTTGGCTAAAATTTTTGCATCTGATTGCTCCAGTTTATGTCTAACATCTCTCAAGTACACTTTACGATGTACTAGGTGCACACAACTGTTCATTTAATTGGTAAAGCATGCTTATAGTTGTTCTAAACTTCCAACATTACCCACTGATGATTAAGCTTTAGAATGTGTCACGGTTAAACATGCTGTTTCACCAAGCATGAGTTTAAAATAGTTTAATGAATATACGATATGACAAGCAGCATCGAACTTACCAACAGGACCAGCCTGGACAAATAATTCCCATAGTAGCTCCTCAGTAACCTGTAAAATGAAAAATAATATAATAAAATGTGAGCACAGGATGCATCTATACAACTTTAATATCACCATAATGTACCCCCTCCCCCAACACTAAATTAATAAATAAATAAAATGAGGAAAGATTTATGGTGCCTTTATCTAGATGTAAGCATTCCATTTTTGAGGGGAAAAAAATATAACCTACTTCACAAGAGCCTATTGTAACAATGGCACATTGAAGATGCCAAAGCTCTATCAGCGAATAAAGTTCAAGGATATTTATTCCTTATAATCATCATGATGTATCTTATAAGCTTCTATTATCAAGTAAATCTGCAGATTGAGGAACTAGAGCTGAGCTGGCTCAAAACACAAGCAATGAACTAGTGCTGAGCATTTGAAATCTAAGGTGAAGTAACCAAATTCCATTTTATTGCACTAGAATTGAGCATGTGCAATGCACATGAGAAGAGAATGGGTGGTGGTGATCTTATATATTATTTTTAACAAACTATATTGATAAATCGAATCCAATATTTTATTCAAGCACTTCCGTGATCTCTTTGAAACTTTGACTAAAAAGACAGAATTGAAGTATTGAACCACCTTGTGTGTACAATTTTATGAAGGGGGTATGTATAGAAATGAGACATGAAAGGGTCATCTCAAAGACTCCTGGGCAAATGATCAAAGCCTTTAACATCATGGTAGTAGAGCCAACGGCATATAAAATTTTGAAATCCATTATGTTTTCATCAAATCATAACATGGTTATATGCATCAAATTTCACAACTCAACACCAACATGTTGCAAGAACATGGATTTCAAGGACTTAACAGAATATTTATATTTTAAAAATGTAAGAATAAAAAATACAGCAAAACATTGTGTTGATTTCCATATTATTACTAACTAAATGCATGCCAATCTTATACTCGTAGCTTCATGTTGGGACTGCGTTCAATTGATCAGAAAGTGAGAGAAAAGAAAGAAGAAAATCTTCTTTTGCACTGTAAAATTCATATAACAACAACCAAGAAAAAAGTAAGGGCTAACATTTTCTCAAGAGAATCAAAATTTACTTTGCCAAAAGGAAGGAATCTTGAGAGAAAATAGCAAATATGCAAGTAGTTCAAAATAACAGAGTCATATCTTAACCACTTTCTCAACAACTACCTCTTCAATATTTGTAGGACCAACAAACTAACAATAGGACCCACAGACCAATTGGTCCCACTCAGGTAAAAAGCACATTCAGATTGGCCCTTCATAAAACCATTCAAATTCAGTCAACCCAAACCCAACCTAGCCACCATGAAAGCAATCCTCAGCTTGTCTATCTAGACCTGATTAAGTCTCAATAGTTAGGATGAAGCTTCTTTACCAATCTTTAGCTGCCTTCATTAGTCACAAAAAATTCTTGCTCCCATCAAAACTTCAACATTCTCATGCCAATCTAAACTACTCTCTCAGATGATGAAGTCAAGGGCCTAGATCATGCGGCAAATTTTCTATTATAATGATCTAAGCCCTTATCCAATTGCTAGAAGCATGGTATTCTGTACCAGCCCAAACTAGCTAGTACACCCCATACTGAACCGGATTGGCCAGGAGCTGGTCCGGTTCAGCCCGAATTTTCGAAAAATTGTCCGAACCGCACCAAACCGAGCCAGGAGCCAGTCTAGTTCACCCTGAATTTTTGGGAAATTGCTCGAACCACACCGAACCGATTAGTTCGGTGCAGTTTAGGATTGAACTGCTCGAAACCAGGCAGTATTCATCAGTTCGGGCCTAAACCAAGCCGTATCAGATTCACATGGGAGGGAAGGGGTGTAGGGGCTGTGGGGTAAGGGGGTCAATCATTCACTTTACCTTTCTAAAGTCTCAATCACATAGAAGTTTTCTTCTTTATGACTCCGCCTACGAACAGGACGCAAAGGAAAAAAATCCACGTTCTAAAAAATTTGGACAATTTCTTTAAGCAGTCTACATATTTCTATCGGAAGCAAGGTAATCCACCATTCTCTTGCTAATTTTATCTTTTTTTTTGCCTTTTTTCTTAAAAAAGATAAAAAATAGAAAAATAAGGGGAAAACATGCCAAATTGTGATTTTGCTATAATTTTATTATATATTGTGGATCTTTAAATAATCTACATGATGATACTAAAATCATTAATTTTTATTAATTATATATATTTTAAATATATATTTTTGAAATAAAAAAATAAAAAATAAAAAAAATTCAAAAAAAGTATAAATTCAGAATATTATTTAGGATGATTTAAGCTACTTTCAGTATAAATTTTATGTCCGATTATGAAGATTTTGATGCATGATGTGCATAGTAGCCTAGGCTCAATTTTGAATGAAATAAAAAAAAAATAGTATTTAACAGATGTTAATGGGCTTAGAAAAATATATGTAGCATCATGACATGTTTTTACTTAGATATAAGCTTAAATAATTTTTAAAAATTTTTAAAATTAAAATATATTTTTAATTACCTAAATAATAAAAAATATGTAATCAATTTAAAAAATATGTAGCATTAGTGATATATTTTAGTGAATTCAGAATTATTATTTGAAGCATATAACATATTTTTCTGAATTTATGATATTTAAAATTATTATTAAAATTAAAAAAATTAAAGATAAATAAAAATTATAAAAAATTAGAAATATGAAATATATTAATCAAATATATTTTTTAAAGTTTAAAAAATATTTTTTTATGATAAAAAATTATAATATTTTTATATAATTATTAAACTGACGTGTTTTGTTAAACTTGTAAAAATAAGTAATAAGAAAGATATAGAGCATGATATTGGTTGGGAGCATGACGAGATGCTTTTGGCTTAGCACTATTGGAGATGCAAATAGTGCAATATATAGTTCAAGAGAGGAGGGGTGACTAGATTGAAATAGTATTTGGCTGGTGATTAGCCTAATATGACCATATGTTGAAAATGCCCATAGAAGGTCCGACAACTGACGAAGAAATACTTCGTTGATTCTAAAACAGCAAAGAAGAGAGCAAAGAAGAAAAGGACAAAGATGAACCATCAAGCTACAGAGCCACCTTCTTATCACTCCAGAGGGCCCGTTCTTTTATGGACAAATAACATGAAAAAGTTGATCTACTTTTTCATTGACCAACTTATCTATGTTCTCATATTTTTCAAAATGGAAAAGTTACTTTTCCTTGGATAGTATTTACCCATGAAATGAGAAAAAATCTTATCCATCTAAGAGGTGGCTAAATCATTTTCCCATCAACCAGTAAAAAAGGCATTTAATTTTATATCTAAGATGCCCCATCCTCATTTCCAATGTCCCCATCATTCAATCTCAATAACTCAATCATCCATTTTCTCCAAATCTAAAATGCATTAAGGGCATTACATGAAATATGAATAAATTTTAACAACTTATCCAGAAAAGTAGTAATGCAAAAGAACATGGATAAAAGATTTCGGAGCAACTTTTCCATGCATAAAAGAATATAGATAAATTAATTTTCTATCTAAATATTGCCTGAATAATATTTACCTAGAAAAATACATAATTCTAGATAATTTTTTTTACCTGCAAAAGAACGGACCCAGAGAGTCAAAGAAAGCCTCCACTCCAGATGACGAGGAGACAGATTAAGGCTGCCATGCACACGAGTCTGGATTATCAGTACTAGCTAAAGGAGATGGCCAGGTATAAACAACGATTTGGATCATCATGCTATGAATTGGGATTCGGCTCTACGACTATTGGGGACAACTCGAGTCCAAGAGGACTACCTCAATCAGGGAGATGGCCAATGGAAGCAGGCCCAGTATTTCATCTATGTTGGAGGCTTTTGACAGTAGGAGGAGATCCTCTAGAGACATGCCAGCAGGAGCCACCATCCATGATTTGGATCCATAGATTTTTTCAAGCAAAGATTCAAAACAGCAAAGGATTAATAGTATGTTGAAGGACAAGAAAAAAGATATATGACGAGCTATTGGATCATGATTTCATTTCAGCCATATTTCAGCACATGCAATGGGCAATACTTACTATCGATCTGCCATTTCAGCCATATAAGCTGCCGGCCCGAGTGTCGATTCTTCAGCATCTAAGAATATTTATGGTCAGCTTCTTGATAGTAATAAGAACGAGCTGCAAAGATGGATTTCTTCTTATAAGAATAAATAGCCTACATACGGACTGACAGTGACGTGTTATGGTTGGAGCAATCCTACCAAATGGAGCATCATTAATTTCTTGACATATTATAATGAAACAATATTTTTTCATAAATTAATTGATGCTTCAGATAAGATGCACGACACCACATATTTACTAAATCCCATATGCTGCATGTTGCATTGACCTTATGTTAATGGATATTGAGAAACTTCATAGGATGCAGCAGATAGTGGACTCAACGCAGACTATTACTAGATCATACATAGGTCCTGTCATTTATACGAACATATACTAGGAGGGGAGATCTTGAGATCGAATGTCATTCGTTTTGCTACAAACTAGAGTACTTGATAGCCTTCTGGAGAAGAAAGCAGTCTTGCGTTAGATGTTTGTCAATGTCGAGTGACAAGAGTGCAGATATGCGACGGCTAGCACTAAGAAAAGTCATGTAGAGAACTTGATGAATCGATCATTTTGGAACGGATTGATAAGATAGTAAAGATTATCAAGCTGTTATAAAAGATGCTTCGTGCCGTGGACAGTGAAAGATACTGCCAAATGAGCTTCTTATATCATATGATGTAGAGGGCAAAAAAATAGATCAGTAAGATAGATTTGAAGCATGTCCAAGAATACATCAACATCATCAAGCACCGTTGGAACTATCATATGGATAGCAATTTGTATCCAACCAGTAAACACGAATTCAAGAATTCTCTGAAAATTTTTCTTCTCTTATACTTGTAGAATTTATCTATAGCTTACTATTTAAATCCGAGATTTTAGTACACCATTCCTAGAATAGATATGGATAGCGAGCTTTTCACCACTTTTCGTAATATGATATATAAGATGATGCCTAATCCAAAAATCACGTGTCTGCAAGAGATATATTAAGTTAACTAAGGTGTAAGCATTTAACTAAATTTGATTTGTATTTAATAACATATTTGTTAATTTAATAAATATATTTTTCACAGACAAAATAATTCAACGGAAGTGTTGACGCAGAATCTGGTCATCGTCGGAATCCGCTGGAGTGAAAGTCGACGAGGTCGTCGCCGAGGACCTGCAAAATAAAATTCCGTGCGGAACCGGTGGGGGGTGGCTCCGGTAGGACCCTCCAACGATCAAGTCAGCTCTGGCCAACAGGAATGGAGTGCTCGGGAATGAGTTCCGGAGCTTGGAGAAGAAGAGGAGAGCTTAAAGATAAGAGAGATTAGGATTAACATATCTGGAGGGTCCTTTTTATAGCGGAGCTTGATGATGACAGCTGTAGCCGCGTGCTGGCGGGCTGCTCGAGGTCCGACAGAGTCAGTCTCACGGAAAGGTGCCATCTGCAGCGGGTTGATGGTGACAGCCATCGCCGCCTGATAGCGGGTCGCTGTCGTTTGCGGCGGACTGATGGTGATGGCTGTAGCGCCGCTCGAGACCGAATGAAGGATTGAAAGGCTTCGACATGTGCCCATTTTGGAGGAGTTCGGACTCCTGAAGAGGAAGCTCGGAAGGAGTTCGGCTTTCGTAGGCGTCTGGCTAGAGGTGCGCGGCTAAGGCTCGGCCGCTGGAGAGTTCGGTAGGAGCTCGGTCAGTGAGAAGTCCGACCCCTGAAGAAATCCGACCGAAAAGGAAGCTTGGAGGGAGTTCGGCTCCCGCAGGCGCCTGACTGTAACGACGCGGAGAGAGTTCGGCTCTTGCGGGAGTCTGACTGAAGCTCAACGATTGAGTTCGGCTAGAGCCCGACTGCTGGGAGTTCAAGGAGCTCGGCCGCTAAGTAGCTCAGCCGGCTGAAGGGGTTCGATCCAGACGCTGGGAGTCCGAAGGAGCTCGACAGCTGAGGAGTCTGAAGGAGCTCGGCCGCTAAGTAGCTCGGCTGGCTGAAGGGGTTCGGTCCGGACGCTGAGAGTCCGAAGGAGCTCGACAGTTGAGGAGTCCGAAAGAACTCGGCCGCTAAGCAGTTCGATCGGCTGAACAGGTTCAAAAAAGCTCGGCAGCTGGAGGTTCGGCTAAAGCCCAACTGCTGGGCGTCCAAGGAGCTCGGCCACTAAGTAGTTCGGCCGGCTGTAAGGGTTTGGCTAAGACCCATCTGCTGAAGCTCTTCCATGGCTACTGGTTGCATTAGACCGAGCATCGAACTAGATTTCGGCGGGAGCGGAATTTATCCCCAACACTAGCCCCCCACTCCCGAGTTCGAAACTCGAAGGAAGGGATTGCAGGAAAGGCGACTGCCGAAGTCTTCTTCTGAGCCCCGTGCTGGTCCAGGTCGAAGTTCGGAGGAGATCTCATCTCCAACTAAAGTTGATATTGAAGTTGAAGCCCGGAGAAGATCCCATCTCCAACCGAGGTTGAGGGAGGCTTCGTCCGCTGCGATCGAAGTCGGAGGTTGAGCTCCTCGGGGGCGATATTATCTCCAGCAGCTGAGGTTAATACGGACGCTCGGGAGAGATCCTATCTCTAGTCGAGGTCGAAGTTAAAGCTTTCCAACCGAGGTTGACACGATTGCTCGGGAGAGATCCTATCTCTTTTGGCCGAGGTTGATGCGGGCGCTCGCGTTAGGACGAGGTTGTCTCCGATCTTATCTCTGATCGAGGTTGTCTCGGCCGCTCGGGAGAGATCTTCTCTGGCCGAGGTTGAAGTTGAAGCTCTTCAGCCGAGGTTGACAGGATCGCTCGGGAGAGATCGTATCTCATTTGGCCGAGGTTGATGCGGGCGCTTGCGTTAGGACAAGGTTCTCCTCCTGTTCCTAACAGGCCGTGGGGGCACATTCTAACTGTCGTCCGTCTTCCCCCGTCTCGTCTAAGGTAAACGAGGCCTTCGACTTTGCTCGCGTTAGGACGAGGTTCTCCTCCTGTTCCTAACGGGCTGTGGGGGCACATTTGGACCGTCGTCCGTCTCCCCCCCATCTCGTCTAAGGTGAACGAGGCCTTCGACTTTGCTCGCGTTAGGACGAGGTCCTCCTCCTGCTCCTAACGGACTGTGGGGGACATGCGGACCGTCGTTCGAGCCTCTCTTCCCATCTCGTCCTTTGCGAACGAGGCCTTCGACTTTGCTCGCATTAGGACGAGGTTCTCCTCCTGTTCCTAACGGACTGTGGGAGGCACATGCGGACCGTCGTCCGAGCCTCTCCTCTCATCTCGTCTAAGGTGAACGAGGCCTTCGACTTTGCTCGCGTTAGGACGAGGTCCTCCCTCCTAACGGGCTGTGGGGGCACATGCGGACCGTCGTCCGAGCCTCTCCCCCCATCTCGTCCTTTGTGAACGAGGCCTTCGACTTTGCTCGCGTTAGGACGAGGTTCTCCTCCTGTTCCTAACGGGCTGTGGGGGCACATGCGGACCGTCGTCCGAGCCTCTCCCCCCATCTCGTCCTAAGGTGAACGAGGCCTTCGACTTTGCTCGCGTTAGGACGAGGTTCTTCCTCCTGTTCCTAACGGGCTGTGGGGGCACATGCGGACCGTCGTCCGAGCCTCTCCCCCCATCTCGTCTAAGGTGAACGAGGCCTTCGACTTTGCTCGCGTTAGGACGAGGTCCTCCTCCTGTTCCTAACGGGCTGTGGGGGCACATGCGGACCGTCGTCCGAGCCTCTCCCCCCATCTCGTCCTTTGTGAACGAGGCCTTCGACTTTGCTCGCATTAGGACGAGGTCCTCCTCCTGTTCCTAACGGGCTGTGGGGGCACATGCGGACCATCGTCCGAGCCTCTCCCCCCATCTCGTCCTTTGTGAACGAGGCCTTCGACTTTGCTCGCGTTAGGACGAGGTCCTCCTGTTCCTAACGGGCTGTGGGAGCACATGCGGACCGTCGTCCGAGCCTCTCCCCCTATCTTGTCTAAGGTGAACGAGGCCTTCGACTTTGCTCGCGTTAGGACGAGGTCCTCCTCCTAACGGGCTGTGGGGGTACATGCGGACCGTCGTCCGAGCCTCTCCCCCCATTTCGTCCTTTGTGAACGAGGCCTTCGACTTTGGGAAGGTCTTATTTCTCACGACCGAGATTGACTCGGGGGAGATCTTATCTTCTGCAGCCGAGGTTTAGAGATTTTTGACCTGCTTGCGTTAGGACGAGGTTCTCCTCCTGTTCCTAACGGGCCACTTTCGCTCATTTCTTTCCTACCATCACGTAATCCTTGTACCAGAAATCAATAATGCAGAGCGAAGGAGTTTTTAAAGGAAGTCTACTGATAATATATCCTTAGGTTCTCTGAGTTCCAAGGTCGGGGAAGTACTATCCCTCTGAGTTCCTTTAAGCGATAAGTTCCGGATCGAATGACCTCCATCACCTCATACGGACCTTCTCAGTTTGGGACGAGCTTCCCTTGACTCTGAGGCTGAGCGACAGCGGCTTGCTGGAGCACTAAGTCTCCCACTATGAACGTCTTGTTTTTAACCCTGGAGTTGTAGTACCAAGCCACCTTCCGTTTGTAGGCTGCCATCCGGACGCGGGCTTCCTCCCTTTTTTCTTCCAGAAGGTCGAGATTGACTCTGAGGTCCTGGGGGTTGTGCCGCTCGTTGAAGCCCACAATTCGTGCAGATGGGAGCTTGAGCTCGACCGGGATAACTGCCTCAGTACCGAAGGCCAAGGCAAAGGGTGTTTCTCCAGTCGGCACCCTCTGAGTAGTTCGGTATGCCCGGAGGACATGATAGAGTTCGTCCACCCAGGCCCCTTTTGCCTTATCAAGCCTCGCTTTGATTCCTTGCAGCAGGATCCGGTTGGTTATCTCAGCTTCCCCATTGGCCTACGGATGAGCCATCGATGTGAAGCGGTGGAAGATGTTTAATCCTTCGCAGAACTCGACGAACCTTACCCCAGCGAACTATCGCCCATTGTCGGTTATGAGGGTTCGGGGTAGGCCGAATCGGCAGACTAGTGACTTCCAGACGAAGTCCTATACCTTGACCTCGATAATCTTCGCGAGTGATTTGGCTTCGACCCACTTGGTGAAATAGTCGATCGCGACCAGGAGGAACTTCCGCTGCCCAGACGCTGTTGGGAAGGGGCCGAGTATATCCATTCCCCACTACGCAAATGGCCAGGGTGAGCTGAGCGGAGTGAGTTCGGATGCCGGCTGCCTCTGTACGCTGGCGTTCTTCTGACAGCGGTCGCACCTCTTTACGTATTCCACGGAATCGCGAAACAAGATCGACCAATAGTACCCCTGCCAAAGTAGTTTTTGCGACAAAGACCTGGCTCCTACGTGACTTCCGCGGAGTCCTTTGTGCACATCCCATAGCACGAGATCGGCCTCTGAAGGTCGGAGACATCTCAGCAACGGGAGGGAGTACGACCTCTTATACAACCTGCCTTCGTATAAGATGTAGCGGGAGGCCTGATTCCTGAGCTTCCGAGCTTCTTTTCGGTCGTGGGGAAGGACGCCCTCTTCAAGGTAGGCGATCAATGGGTCGATCCAGCTGGGCTCGAATTCCGTCTGTAGGATGACCTGAGATTCCTCTGTGGTCGAGCACTTCAAAGTTTCCAAAAATACTTCTTTGGACAGTTCGACTGAGGTTGAAGCGGCCAACTTGGAGAGAAGATCTGCTCTTATATTTTCCGCCCTCGGGATGTGCTAAATACCAAAACTGTCGAAGGCCGGGATTAAATTCTTCACTTTCCCGAGGTACCTCGCCATACTTTCCTCCCGTGCCTCGTAGCCGCCGCCAACTTGACCGACCACCAGCTGAAAATCGCTGTAGACTTGAAGCCGATCTACTTTTAATTCCCTTGCTATTTTTAATCCGGCGATCAGCGCTTCATATTCGGCCCCATTGTTGGTCGTGGAGAACTCGAGACGCAGCGCGTACTCGGCGACAACTCCCTCGGAGCTGACCAAGACCAACCCCGCACCAATTCCAGTGGAGTTGGACGAACCGTCCACGTGCAGAGCCCAGGAACCTTCAGGGAGGTCAGCGCTCTCTTCGGGGAGGTTCGGCTGTGACAGCTCGGCTTCGTCGAAATTCGGCCTCGCTCTGGTGCCGGTCCCGCTCGATTCAAGCTCGGCTTCAACTGGAATGGTGCATTCTAGCACAAAATCCGCCAATATCTGGGCCTTGATCGATGGCCTGGGTCGGTAGTTGATGTCAAACTCTGTGAGCTCGATTGCCCATTTTGCGATTCTTCCAGAAGCATCTGTTCGGTGGAGGACTGCTCTTATTGGTTGGTCCGTGAGGACCGTTATGGTGTGCTCTTGAAAGTAAGGTCGGAGCCTTCTGGCAGCAATTAGAAGACAATAGGTTAGTTTTTCTAACCTAGAGTATCTGGTCTCTGCGTCCCTCAGGACTCGGCTCACGTAGTAGACCGATCGCTGCGTCTTTGCTTCTTCCCTGACCAGGATTGCCGCCAGGGCCACCGGGGAGAGCTAAATACAGGAACAATTCTTCTCCGGGTTCGGATTTTGACAGCAGCGGGGGCGTGCCGAGGTAGTTTTTGAGCTCCTCGAATGTCTGTTGGCACTCCGCCATCCAGCAGAAATCCTTCGATCATCTGACAACCTTGAAGAAGGGCATGCATCGTTCGACCGATCTTGAGACGAAGCGATTTAGGGACGCCACCTTCCCAGCTTTCTTGATCGTCTTTGGAATGGTCATTTTCCGAATGGCTCGGATTTTCTGGGGTTTGCCTCGATTCCGCGTCTCGACACCATGAACCCGAAAATTTTCCGGAGGTCACACCAAAGGCGCATTTGGTCGGATTCAGCTTCATCTTGTGCTTCCTGAGTGCACCGAAGGTTTCTTTAAGGTCGGCCAGATGGTCTATTGAAGCTCGGCTTTTGACGAGCATATCATCTACGTACACCTCCATGTTGCGGCCGATCTGCTCCTTGAAGACCTTATTAATCAAATGCTGATATGTTGCCCCTGCATTCTTGAGTCCAAAAGGCATGACCCTGTAGCAATAAAGACCTCGGTCAGTAATGAAGGCGGTCTTCTCTTCGTCTTTGGGCGCCATGCGTATCTGGTTGTAACCAGAAAAGGCGTCCATGAAGGTGAGGAGCTTATGGCCCGAGGTTGCGTCCATCAACTGGTCGATCCTGGGTAGGGGGTAGCTGTCCTTCGGACAGACCTTGTTCAGCTTCTTGAAGTCGACGCACATCCTCCATTTGTTATTCGCTTTCTTGACGAGAACCACGTTTGAGGCCCAGGTCGGATAGTTAACCTCCCGGATGAGTCCGGCTTTGAGGAGCTTATCTACTTCTTCGACGATCGCTTTCTGCCTCTCCGGAGCATGGTGGCGCATCTTTTCTCTTATTGGCCGGTGCCTCGGATCGACGGCCAGCCGATGTTCCATGACCTCGGCGTCGATCCCCGACATATCCGCTGGGGTCTAGGCGAAAATGTCCGCGTTTCATCTGAGGAAAGCGACGAGCTGCTCCCGAACCTCGACCGCTAAGTTGGAGCCGATCTGCACCACGTGCTCCGAGTTTCCGTCATTCAAGGGCACAGAGACGAGGTCCTCCGCAGGCTCGCCCCGCTCCTCAGTGAGGTCGTCGCGGACGTCCAGTCCGTCAACAAGATAAGGGTTGGGCTGATCTCCTTATGCAGGCGGTCGTAGTTGTCCGAAGCCAGAAAGGATCGCATTATAGGCAGACGGGGTCCTTACGACTAGAAAGTCGACCCACGCCTTGGCCAGCTTCGGACATTGCCCTACCGCTACGGTCAATGTTATTATGCCTTCAACTGGTACGGCATTGCCAGCGAACCCTACCAGCGGAGAATTCATAGGCCACAAGCGGTCGTCGGGCAGGAACATTTTTGAGAAGGCATCGTAAAACAACATATCGACCGAGCTTCCATTATCTACTAAAACGCGGCGTACATCGTAGTCAGCAATGTTCAAAGAAATTACAACTGCATCATTGTGCGGGAATTGGATCCCTTAACCGTCCGCCTCGGTGAAGATCACAGGTTCCATGGTCCTCTGCCTCTTCACCGATCCTCCGGGTCCGGTGGCCTCCCCTTGCTAAAGTCCTCCCGAGATAATGTTGATGACGCCAAGGGGCAGCTGATCTTCTTGTTGGTTTTCCCCATTTGGCGGTAACGCTCTCAGCCGATCTTCCTTCTCCTCAGGCCGTCTTCGCAGAAATCAGCTAAGTCTGCCTCGCCTGACGAGCTCTTCGATCTCATCCTGAAGTTGGATGCACTCCTCAGTGTCATGACCGTGGTCGCGATGGTAAAGGCAGAACTTGTTGGGATTGCGCTTGCTAGGATGGGAATGCATTCTCTTCGATCTTGGAAGTCGCTCCCGGATCTCCATCAGTACTTGAGTCTTCGGGGCATTAAGGGGGGCATAGTTGTGAAATCGTCGTCGTCGGAAAGAACTTCGGCGCTAGGGGGAACCTCGGCGCGTCCTTCCGTCGGGGCTTCTCTACCTCCGAGCCTGAGGGGGAGTTCGGGCTCGCCCGCGACCAAGGGGAGTCCGGGAACGCGGCCGAGCTTCAGTCCGCTTTCTTTCTTCGATGGGCCTGCCTGGTCCGTCGATTCGCCGCTTGCCGCTGGCTTCGTCGACCTTAGCCTCGAAGGCCTCTGCCCGGGCATAACTTTCGGCCCGAGCAAGCATGTCGGCAAAATCACTGGGATACTTCTTTTCCAGGGAGAACAGTAAGTCGTTCTTCTGAAGACCGCCCTTGAGAGCGACCATGGCGACTGACTGGTCCAGGTCCCGGACCTCCAGTGCGGTAGTATTAAATCGGGTGACGTAAGCCCGGATGGGTTCCCCCTCCTTCTGCCTGATGGCCATTGAGGAATCCGAACCTCGGCGTGGACGCCGACTACTGACGAAGTGGGCCGCAAACTGTTGACTCATCTGGTCAAACAATAAGATGGTACTCGGCAGTTCCTGGCGGCTCCTTTAAGGGTAGTGGGGAAAGCCCGGCACAGGATAGCGTCTGGCGCGCCATGAAGCAACATCGTTGTCCGGAAGGCTTCCAAGTGATCGACCGGATCGGTGGTCCCATCGTAGCTCTCAAACTGCGAGAGCTTGAAGTTCAGCAGGACCGGTTCCTGCATGATTTTCTGCGAAAAAAGAGGGTCAGTGCAGATGTCATTACCGCGTGAGGAGGGAGTGTGACGAAGTTCTTCGATTCGTCGGCTCATTTCTAAGAGCCTCTGATCCAGGAGATCTTCGCGGTCTCTGATCTCCAAGATTTTCTTGCAGAATGGGTGCGAAACTTCACCCTGGGTCAAGCCGCGGTCCGAGCAGGGGCTCTCCCTCCGTTGCCTTCCTCTTCCGGGGATTGGAGCTCGGGTAACCCATGTCGGTTGCCCCTGGACTGGACCACACGGCTCTGAAGAATCCCGCGCCGGTTGAGCTGGTATTGGGGCCTGCTGGTGCATGGCCTGCACTGCCTCCGTGAGACCACGAACCTGCTGGACGAGCAGGTTGAACTGCTCCGCATCCACCACGGCTACAGGGTGAGCCTGGGTCACCTGGGCTGGAGCGGGAGCGGACGGATCTGAACGGGATCGGGCCGCGGAGGCCGCTGATCGTCGGATCGAGGCTCTCTTGGGGGGAATTTTTTTTAGAAAGAAATTCTAAAGAGGAAGAAGAGAGATCTCTGGAGTGGAAAGAGAGAAATCGTCGCCGAACACTCCTTTAAGAACAAGGGAACCTCGGAGGTTCGAGTCTTTCCTCTCCTCTAGCGCCAATCTGTTGACGCAAAATCTGGTCGTCGCCGGAATCCGCTGGAGTGGAGGCCGACGAGGTCGCCGCCGGAGACCTGCAAAACAAAGTCCCGTGCGGAGCCGGTGGGGGGTGGCTTCGGTAGGACCCTCCGACGATCAAGTCAGCTCTGGCCAACAGGAATGGAGTGCTCGGAAATAAGTTTCGGAGCTTGAAGAAGAAGAGGAGAGCTTAAAGATCAGAGATATTAGGATTAGCATATCTGGAGGGTCCTTTTTATAGCGGAGCTTGATGATGACAGCTATAGCCGCGTGCTGGCGGGCCGCTCGATGTCCGACGGAGTCAGTCTCACGAAAAGGTACCGTCTGCAGCGGATTGATGGTGACAGCCATCGCCGCCTGATAGCGGATCGCTGTCGCTTGCGGCGGACTGATGGTGATGGCTGCAGCGCCGCTCGGGGCCGAATGAAGGGTTGAAGGGCTTCGACGTGTGCCCATTTTGGAGGAGTTCGAACTTCTGAAGAGGAAGCTCGGAAGGAGTTCGGCTTCCGTAGGCGTCTGACTGGAGGTGCGCGGCTAAGGCTCGGCCGCTGAGGAGTTCGGTAGGAGCTCGATCGGTGAGAAATCCAACCCTTGAAGAAATCCGACCGGAGAGGAAGCTTGGAGGGAGTTCAGCTCCTGCAGGCGCCTGACTGTAACGACGCGGAGAGAGTTCGGCACTTGTGGGAGTCTGATTGAAGCTCGACGGTTGAGTTTGGCTAGAGCCCGGCTGTTGGGAGTTCAAGAAGCTCGGCCGCTAAGTAGCTCGGCCGACTGAAGGAATTCAGTCCGGACGCTGGGAGTCCGAAGGAGCTCGACAGCTGAGGAGTCCGAAGGAGCTCGGCCGCTAAGTAGCTCGGCCGGCTGAAGGGGTTCGATCCGGACGCTGAGAGTCCGAAGGAGCTCGGCGGCTGAGGAGTCCGAAGGAGCTCGACCGCTAAGTAGTTCGACCGGCTGAACAGGTTCGAAGAAGCTCGGCCGTTGGGGGTTCGACTAAAGCCCGGCTGCTGGGCGTCCAAGGAGCTCGGCCGCTAAGTAGTTCGGCCGACTGTAAGGATTTGGCTAAGATCCATCTGCTGAAGCTCTTCCGCGGTTACTGGTTGCATTAGGCCGAGCATCGAACTAGACTTCGGCGGGAGCGGGATTTATCCCCAACAGGAAGGATAGACAGCTTTGGAGTCTCATCGACTATCGTAAGTAAAAAACAAGATGAATCCAAATAAATTATATATCAATAACGAGAAAACTTTGTTGACATTACATGCCTACTAATATCATGAAATCTGATACGTAATTCTACTTAATATTTTTGTAGCTGAATGCTAGATTCATTTTGGACAGACTACAAAAATTTGAAAGATGTAACTATCCTCATTCTTTCCCAAACAATCTCCTCCAACAGCTATGAGCGTAATTGATCAACCTTTGCCCTTATCCATAGCAAACAGAGAAACCGTCTGATATAGAAGCATCTCAACGATCTTGTATACATTCACTATAATCTGAGGTTGAGGCTAAAATGCTTCTAGGAGGACACATGGATCCGATATTAGATGATTATGCTAATAAGGATGACGATCCAATAATCGGATGGCTTGCAATCCAGCAGCAGAAGCCGGAGCTTGATGAGCCGGGGTCCCCTCACGACTGGCCAATTTGGCAGCTAGGAGAATCAAGGTAGATCCAAAGCAATAGGCAGATAAAAATATTTTACATAATGTTCCATCTAATCAACCACAGCCTGAGAGGCCATAGGAGAGTCATTTATCATATGACTTTATATCCGAGACATCCTCTCAAATGATTGAACGAGAATTTTTAAGACGAAATCAATCATCTCAAGCAAGAAGAAGACATTCATCCTCCCAGATACAGTAAAGTCAGTCACAAAGGGGCGCCAAGAAAGGTCAAGCAAATGCTTAACAAAAAGACAAAGAAAAAGAAAATATATTTGCAACACCTTCGAGAGTATAGGAGTTAGCTAACTCAGATTCAGAGATCAGAGAGAGTGATGATAGTAGTGATGGATCTGATGACTAGAAAGGGACTAGAGGATAAGAAACTATTATTGATGAGACGCAGCCAAATGATAGTATTCGATTCACCAATGAGTCCCAGTTTATACATGCCACACAAGATAGGGACCATGATGCACAAACTGATAGAGCCCGCGATGATACAATTTCATATGGATGATGGCCTTCTAGAGATCTTCCAGCATACGATGCAGTTGCAGATAATCTTGCACGTAAAGTAGTATCCATGAATATATCTAGATCATCCTCGCATTATGGATCCTATCACCTGCAGGCAGCTTATGATCCATATGGATATGGATATGGTGCATTCAAAACATCATCTTTCGATGACTACTATCTTATGCAGCCCGAAGCATCTTATGGATCAGATTTTGCTACCAGCATATTTGGATGACCCTTCCATAGCCATACCATCATTCCAAGGACACATCTCAGAGCAAGAGTTTAAGTGAGAGATCTGAGACATCTTACAATCCAGAGAGGATACCTTATGAAATGAATGTTCAAGACTACCATGCTACTTGGTTGAAGAAATGGGGAGACGTTCCTTCGGAGTATGCGAATAATCTGGATATTTACGAGCATCACAGACACTCAACGAGATATTAGATTAGTAGAGATCTTGAGATTAGTAAATTATTCTTTATAGTTTATACTTTAAATACATTTAATGCATTATTTTAGGCTTTTTTTATTTTATTTCGAGATAATAGAATTATTATATAACACAAAAAATATTAATTTGGATCTAAATTAATTTAAGAATTAAAAAATTATTTAGAATCAAAACAAACTTTAAAAAAAAAATTTGCCTGCCGGTACCATAGCGACACGCCACACAATACGGACACTCGGTATGGTATGGCACCCAATACCGTACCATTCCAGTCAAGAACCAATACGGGAATCGATGCCGATTTCTGAAACCTTAGCTAGAAGTATCAATAGAACATGTTGGAGCATCACAAAGTTATTTGTCAGTCCAAATTAATCATACAATAAATTTGTATTTGTTTTGGATATATGATATTAGACTTCTTGGCCCTTAGGTTACTTGACATAGAAGTTCTAGATCCCAGATTACATGTTTGTTTTTAATATATTAGGTACTTGATCATTAAGTAACTTAAAGCCTAAATTTCCTGGCAGCTAAATTTCTTCTTTATTTTTATTTGGTTACCTGGGGCCAAAACCATGCACGTAAATGATCCAGTGAAAGGACAGTGATGAATTTGTATAAGTTGGTATTGTTGAGAAACAAAGTGGTTTCTTTCTTCTTTCTTCTCTCTACTTTCTCTCCCTCCTCTCTCCAATGTTCCTCCCTACTCGTTTTTTCTCTATCTATTCTCTGTAGTTTATTCCTTCCTTCTCCATCAAATCCCCTCTTTAACTTGCAAAAACATCTAGTGTCGCGTGAAATTCTCAGGACAATACTGAACCACCAACTTTAACCTTAAAATCCTAAGAACCCTGTTTCTAGCATCAAACTCTATTTTCTAAACCTTGAGTCAGGCCTACAAGACTTCCATACATCCTTTAATGCACAAAATTTTGCTTTCAGCCCTGTCTTCTGAAGTTGAACAGCAAGCACCCAAAAGAGCAAAACCTTAAAACTTCTAAATCATTAGGGCCACCAATACATAAGCAGGCAGCCCTGCAAGTTGTCCTGCAGCATTAGTCCTCTTTGTCCTTGCATTTCCCACAATAAATCTCTAAAATTGTCCTTCCCTATTCTCAATGAAATCCTAGGTTTTTCCATAGTCCTTTCAACCCAAAAAAAAATAAAAAATAAAAATTGGAACATATATGTCAAGAAAATCTAACAACTCTCCTTTCTGTGATTGCTGCCTATGGTTGTTGATCCCATCACTGAATGCATAGAATAGTTAGGTCAGGCCTGTTGTTGATGGAAGTCACAACGAGGGCTACCAGATGGGATCAACGTTCAGAGCGAGGAAAGTAGTGGAAGATCTGGAGATGGTTAAGCCTATGTACCTTCTTTTTAAGAAAAATATTGAAACAAAGAAAGGTAGTAAGACTGGTGGTCAAAAGCAGGAGGGAGAAAGAGGCTTTTATCATTTTATTTTATATTTAACATATTTGGTATTTTTTATTTTGATCAGGTTGATCGATGCCAGGCCTGAACCCAGGTGCATCGAGTATGTGTTGCCATTACACCAAACCAATCAAAGTTGGACAAGTTATGGATTTACTAACTTCAATCCCAATCCAGATATAACCATACCCATGACTAACCCAACATATCTATATTCCCACCTGAAGATTCTCTTAGATCAACCGAATGAGAGAAAAATCCAAATTGTCTATTTGTGCTTCTGCTAATCCTCTTTTCTTTTCCTTCATCTTCCCATCAACCTAATAAAGTCTAAGAGAAAAAGAAACCAAAAGGATTTTGCATACTAAAATACTTACAATCATAAAAAGGAATAGATAATAGAATGTTTAAAACGTCACTTTAGCAACAATAAATTAATTTTAGACCAGAACACATGTTTTCTATTTCATACCCATGTTCGAGGTGTACTTCCATGACATGGTACAGGTACAACTAAGAAAGATGTTTACTTGAAAAGAAAATTGATTTGGCATGTGCTTGTACAATTTTCTAAACAATATTCACTACACTTTAAGTCGGGAGACATTTCACTAAGTTTCTTTTGTTTTAAGGCACAAATACTATTTTGTGATACTCCTTACATGGTCAGAAACATAAAATAAATGAGCAAGGTAGATAACGAAGTTACTATAAGCAATCTGAGAGGAAGAAATTGCCATACAATTTAAAGGAAAAAAGTCACTAATTTTTCAATGCCAAGCAAGATACTATCCAAGACTGAAAATGAAACATGAGCAGGATTTTTCTGGAGAAAGCATAACATAAGTTCTGTGAAGTAAGTTTCTGCAACATGGTTCTCTAGATCAACACCAAACCCACGTAGGAAACTTTTGATGTGAACCTTGTGTGAAACCAACTGCAGAAAACTTGTTGCATAATAGTCTGGCTAATTCACTTGGTTGCATCAGAGAACTAGGGTAGACAGCTAAAAATTGTCCAATCTATACAGTTGTTTACCCCTTTCTTGCATTTTAAGCCGAACCAAGCTGGAATACAAGATACATCATAACTGAGCCACGAATACCACGGCAGTACACAACCATCCTATTTGCCACATCAAACCATATCTCCCACAGTCCAATAGAGGACGGGAGAAATGCAAGCTAGTAGTCATCTTTCTGTCATAATGTAATTATTAAAAAGGTTAAAAAATCCTAAAGTGATATCATATTGGAAGAAACCATCATCATGGTCATCATAAGGCATCACCTAACAAGCCTCGATGATTACGGAACATTTTTTTCCTTGTTATTTAAGTTGTTCCAGCGGGAGCTCCGAATACTCTATATTCTACTATGTGCAAAGATAATCACAACAAAGTCAGACCACGAATACGTAAGAAAAACTGAGAAACATGTGCTTCCATGATGATATGAATTACCATAAAAAAGGCAAGTGTCATCAAAAAAATCGCCATCACCAATATACTCATTAACTCCATAAAGAAAAATTGAACGAGTAATAGTTTAATACTTTAACCAGTGCTCTCTAACAAGACTTCACAAAGATTTTCAGGAGTTTTTTCTCTGTGCATCACCGAATATCTAAATCTACCGTTCCAACAGGAAATCCTGCAATTATTTTATTGAGCAGATGAAAAATGCGGGCTAATCACGACGATTATACTCCAAGAGATCATCACAAGCCCTCTTTCAAAGACAATATCGACCCTCCGCTACCAAGATTAGGAATAGTTCTTGAAAACCCTAGACATGAATCCACTGCAAGAAGAGTCTGGGATCGATATGGCTGAGAGATAGAGGAGAGGAGGAGGAGGAGGAGAGGATGGGGAGAGTACCTGTGGGTCAAGATTGCCGACGTAGGTCGTGGCGTCTTGGTTCCTCTCGGCGGAGTGCTGGCCGAGAAGGTTGGCTCCCACGCCAGGAGTGATGCGGGTGGTCATGGCGCCGCGTCTCAGGCTCCCACGCCAGGAGTGATGCGGGTGGTCATGGCGCCGCGTCTCAGGCTCGGAGAGGGTTCCAGAATGCCACTGAGTTGGACCACCACGGAGAGGAGACTCGCTGGCTTTACAGAGCGACCGAGAGTGAGACCCTCCGTGCCAACCCCATACGAAGCCTCGGAGGAGAAATTATTGGACAGCAGCATACCACGTCTGCTTTGCGCCATCTAATAAAAAATTATTATATTATTTATTATTTAAATTTATGTTAAAAATTTTGGAGAAAAATAAATTTATTTTAATCACTAGCTAATAATTTTTATTAATTTATATAAAAAAATAATTCTTTAAATTTATATAAACTTTTTATTAGGTGATGTAAGGATGATTCTAAACAATAATTTCTCATCTTGAAGAGTTGGAGTTCTCTTGAAAATTGAAAGCATACAATTTCTAGAATCTTTGTATAGTTCGTTTCTTCACTTACGTTTTAATTTATAAAAAATTATCAAAAAAATCACTTAATTTTTTTTAAAAAATATTATTTATTTATTTATTTATTAACTTATTTATTTATTTATTTATGTATATATTTATGGATGTAATATAAACAACCTAATTAAAACTTTGACAATGTTATACCATGCTCTTATGAATTGTTCCAAAATGATGCTACGCGTGCATTGACATGTGCGATGCATGCATTTGGTTGAGAATGAGGACACGATAGCAGATTTTAAATTGAATTATATATTTACAAAGCATATTTAAGCTAAAGTGGATTTCTTTTTTAAAACAAATCACTTTTAATTAATTTCAGGTTTATAATTCATTAGATAGGACTTAGCTACATTGTCATCTCTCATAGGTGACTTGTATCTATCTCTAGTTGTTACCACTACTAACGGGTCAAATTGATATGTGATTTGACATGGACTTTGATCTAACCAAACCCAATTTAATCTAATTTTGAAGACCTGTGGGTTAGATCAAGTCAAAAACCAAATCCATTCTAAAACTGATCCAAGTTTTCTAACTCAACTTCCAATAGGTAATCAAAGTCTAATTAACTTCAAAAAAAAAAGAAAAAGCCTGACCTAACCCAAATCCAATCCAGCCTAACATGAAAACTCAACTCATAAAAATTAGCCCCTCTCAATTAGGGTGACAATATGTTGAGTTGGACACAGGCCAAGTTGAAATGTAGCTGCTATGGACTCTAACTATTTATTATACAGGTCGGAAATCTAAAATCAAACTCAATCTACTATTAGATAGATAATCTAAACCACCTTGCATAATCCATTTAATAAACCGGTCAAATTGCCAAGGATGGCGAAATTTGATCTGCTTGTAAACCTAATCCTATTTGGGTCAGTTTGGTTCCTGGGATTTTTCAATTAGGGCCCTGGTTCAAATTTTTTGTCCTGAACTTTTTAAATAAAGTCTGTGTCAAAGCTTGACCCAACGCCACAGGCTCTCGCTAATATATGCTGCCCAAATGGGATTGGGGGTGGTTGGGATGCCACATGGGCATTTTCAGACACTTACCCACTCTAAAATTTAAAAAAAAAAAAAAATTACACCACGAAATACCATCCATGATAATCGACTCTCGCACGGGGCTGAAGCATGGTGTCCAAAAATTTTTTTCATTTCAATTTCGTATGAGAGTTAATCACCATAGATGGTATTCATAGAGCTACACCGTCTACTGTATAAAAAATATTTCTCCGGTGAAATATGCACTTGAACTAATGCTACGCCTCCAAGTGGATTTGATGGGCCATGTTTTATCAATGCAATTAGAAATCATTTGGATCACAATGCGATCAGAAAAACTTATTCAACATAAACATGGAATTGATAAGCCTTATACGAAGCATGATCTGTGCTTGAGCTACCGTGGGACTAAAATGACTTATTTCCCCATCCAACTCCACAATCATCATTCATCAGTATTTGCTGACATCCCATCACTTGGGTAAACCTGACTAAAACCATGGCAAAATTTAGAAACTAATATGTTCTTAAAATTAACTTTAACGCATTTGAGAGTTAACTTATTTTGTCAATGAATACCTATATGTTTGTTAATTCTTTGGAGAATTTGGTTGTTTATAATACTTTGTGTTATCATAGTCATCTAGCATGATGGAGAAAAAGGATTCTGGTAGCTGATCTAGTTTGGGATCAAGTTAGGCTGAGGTATGGTTGTTTTCTTGCAAAATATTCGAGGTATGAAGTCCACTAATTATTATATATTTTTCCAAATTATTGTAGACTTGATTTGACCCCAAAGAAATCCAAAATAAAATAATTCTTAGATGCAAACCAACTCAAGCCACATATAATCCAATTGGAATATAGATCAAATGTGGAAGGTGCCAAAACCTAATTCAACCGACCCACTTGCGGTCTACTTGATATACTTGCTACTAATTGAACAACACAATGGAGATGTTTGGATGAATAATCATCCTAAATCAAGAATGATACGAGTAGAAGTAATAAGATTATTATATTTAGTTGTACTATAGTAATTTCATACGATAGTGATCCAAATCATCTTTACTCCTCACATCACCAACCAACCTAATGATAGGATATCCATCCTTGAGGTTAAAAATCTATAATTGCAACAAATCAGTGATTTTAGGATGAAATTTAAGGACAAAAAGACCCCTTCAATTCCACAGAAAAAATTGATGTATCACTATACCATTAATATGTTATATCAATATTATATATATATATATATATAATATTATATTATATTAATATTATATATATTATTATACTTTATAGTTATATAATAAAATTATTTAATGTATTACTTCTATTTACCTTATTTTTCTAATCAAAATAATATTAGTATTAAATAAATAATTTATTATAAGTATAAATAAAAATATTATATCATAACAATATCTTTATAGGATTAATAATTTATAAGACTAATAAATATATGTTTATAAATATATTAACAATTGATATCTTAATAAATGTTGCTAATATTTTATTATAAATATATTTTATTTGATTAATAAATATTTTTTATGAAATATATCTAAGATAGTTTTGATATTATACGATCAATAATTTTGGATTTCTAAAAAATATTAAATATATTATTCATAGATATATGAGTCTTTAATTATTGAAATGACATGATGATCTTAGATCATCGAAGATTAGACTATTTTAAAAATTATCAGTGATCTAAGATCATCTTGATGATCATATTTGCATTACCAAATATCATCTATACTTTTTTTTTTTTTTTTTTTTTGATATTTTAACCAAGGTGGGCCACTACTGAATCCATCCAAGTAGATCTTATCAACCAAGGTAGATGCTAAAAAAGATGGCCGGCACAAAAGTCAATTCCCAGTAAACTTTTTAGCTTGAATTGTCCTTCAACAATAAAATGAATCAACTTTATATTTCAATTTTTAAAGATGGGACCATTTCAGATACCGTCCAAAGTCACCTCGGGAACAGCCTCATTTGTACAAGTCATAGGAGTCTTTTGTATGGTGCATATTAAGGAACAAGGGACTAACAGCCTACATGTGTTAGTTGTATTTTTATACAACATGATCACTATAATAATAATAGATATCATTAGATAAGAATATCACCTTTTCTTCTCTTTAACATTATTTTAAAATAAAATTTACCAAAAATCAAGTATCTTAGTTATATCATTGTCTGAATCTAGAGAATGTATCTTTTTCACTGCCTAGTGATGGCTAGTATAGAACAATGATATGCACTATTAAAGATCGTGATTTCATGCATATAAATTTTTAATTTTAAAATCATTAATGCAATGAAAATAAAAAGTAGATTAAAATTCTTTTAATCTTAAAACATACATAAGATTTAATCTTAAAATCATACAACAAGATTTTCATATGACATATAGGATTTAGAAACGAAATCAAAGAAAAGAATAGAAGATTTGATCTTCATATCTTTGCATGAGTAGTTCTTTATTGCACACCAATGATCATGGATATCTTCTAGATTTCTTGAAGCTACATAAGTATTTGGCCTCTACCGATATACATACGAGATCTTAATCTGATCAGAAACTTTCTGATCTTATCAGAATGCTAGCTCCCTTACAGAGATCGCTTTCTGATAGTTGAAGAACTCTTCTCTTTTTCTCTCAGACTCTCTCATGGAGAAGAAGAAGAACATGAGGAAGAAGAAGAATGAGTCTCTCTATCTTTTTTCTCTTCCTAAAATCTACACCTAAGCAATATGTGCGCCTCTTTAATCCCATGCCCCAATCTGATTTTCTTTTTTAGATTTTTCATGTAACGTATCAATCCCACGCTCCTTCTTTCTTTTATTTAGACATCCAAGAAAAGATTTGGTCAAAACATTATCTTATCAGGATTTGAACCAAATTCAAATTGAATGAGAACTTATCCTAATCCAAAGAGGTGCGGAGCATGGAATTTTCTCACACAAAAACAAGGGTGCGTGTGAGGTTTCTTATGGGTGCTAGGAAGAGAGAGTCTCGGTCAAACTGAGATTTTTCTTGGTGCTTTAACTAATCTCTAAACTAAATAGAAATTGGTTACACTCAAGAAGAGGGGAAATCCTGGTCTAAGTAGGAACCCGATCTCTCTTAATTAGATTTTAATCCAATTAAAAATTAGGTACCATCCAAATTCTAATCAAATAAGAAATTGATCTTCCTTACAATTAGATTATTTCATAATCTAATTAGATTTGATCTAATCAAACTCAAATCAGGCCAAATTGAATCTAATTCAATTAGATTTGATCTTAGCCCTATTACTCAATTAGATTGAGTCAAATTGCAGTCTAATTACTAATTAATCATCTTATAACTCACTAACTTTTAGTGAATTTTTTTATTGTAACTTTTGCGTTAAATTTGTTGGGGAAGGTCCTCGTCATCTAGCCAACAAACTTTCTTATTAGTCATTTGATCGACTAATTTCTCTCAGTTGCTACTTGAATAGGCTGCAGAATACCAGCTTAACTTAGAAAAAAAAAATCTTAATTGATAGTCAACCGATCAGAATCAAAAAAGTTTAATCGACTTACGAGAAGATATTCATCTTTCAGCAAAACATCTTCTTAATTAGTCAGTGTTTCAATCGACTATTTACTCGGATCCTCACCGACTAAGTGTTATAAGGCAAACTTAGGCTGTGTTTGGCATGCAGCTGTAGCCTTGTTGGCTTAAGTATTTGATAAAAATTAACCGTATTGGTAAGCTGTCATATACAAAATAACATAAAAGAACATAATCTCATTTTATTTATTTTTAATATCACTTCAAATATTTAGTTTAATTAAATATAATATATGTAATAAATATATATTAAAAATCATATCCCGTGCACACCTCAAGCATAAAATATAAATATATTATAATATATTCTAATTATATTATCATATATAATTATATTATATTATTATTATAATAAAATATAATAATAATATTATATTATATATGTTGGGGATAAATTCTGCTCCTGCTGAAGTCTAGTTCGATGCTCAGCCTAATGCAACCAGTAGCCACGGAAGAGCTTTAGCGGACGGATCTTAGCCGAACTCTTAGAGCAAGTCGAGCTCCTTCGAACTTCCAGCGACTGAACTCCTCAATGGTCGTCCCTCGATCGAACTCCTCAAGCGATCGTCCCTCTAGCCGGTCGAGCTCCTTCGGACTCCCAGCGGCCGAACTCCTCAGCGATCATCCCTCGGTCGAACTCCTCAAGCGATCGTCCCTTCAGCCGATCGAGCTCCTTCGGACTCCCAGCGGTCGAACTCCTCAGCAGTCATCCCTCGACCGAACTCCTCAAGTGACCGTCCCTTCAACCGACCGAGCTCCTTCAGACTCCCAGCGGTCGAACTCCTCATCGATCGAACTTCTTCTGAGCTTCCCCTTGGTCAAACTCCCCTGAAATCAATATATGTCGAAGTCCATCGATCAATGCCTGCTTCCTGAGAGCCATGGCTATTAAAGCTGGACGAACGGTCACCGTCAGTCTACTATAGGGGATGCTACAGCGGCTCCGTCAGACCTCGAGCAGCCCACCACTGTCGGACGGTATGGCTGTCGCTTTCGACCTGACGACACCATCCTCTCCACATCAAATCCGATGCAGCCTCAAGCGACCCACCATTAGATAGCTGCAGCTGTCATCATCAAGCTCCGCCTATAAAAAGGACCCTCCAGATATGCTATCCTCCGATCTCTAAGCTCTGAATCTCCGATCTCTAAGCTCTCCTCTTCTTCTCTAAGCTCAGTGGAACTCATTTTCGAGCACTCCATTCCTATTGGCCAGAGCTAACTTGATCGTCGGAGGGTCCTGCCGGAGCCACCCCCCATCGACTCTGGATGGGACTTTATTTTGCAGGTCCCCGATGGCGACCTCATCGGCCTCCACTCTAGTGAATTTCGATAATGACCAGATTCTGCGTCAACAGATTGGTGCTAGAGGAAGGGCAACCCCAAACCTCTGAGGTTTCCTTATTCTTAAAGAAGTGCTCGACGATGATTTCTCTCTCTTCGGAGATCTCTCTTCTTCCTCACTAGAGTTCTTTCTCGAAGAGAAAATGCCTCCAAGAGAGCTTCAACTCAGTGATCGACGTCCTGCACGCCAGGTCCATCTGCTCCCATTGCAGCCCAGGCTCCATCCGAAGCCACCGCAGATGTAGAGCAGTTTAACCTGCTGGTCGGATTTGCGGCCCTATCGAGATGATACAGACTGTGCGACAAACTCTGGTGGAGACTTTGTCAGCAAACCTATCATGAGGATGCGAGGAATCGACCTTACGAAAGAGCATTTGGGCATACCAATCGTCCTTAGGAAGGAGAAATGGAGAGCAGAAGTTCTCCTGCAGAAGGTTTCATAAGGGGGGCGGAACGAACTTCGATGGAAGCAAAGTCGAACTCCCCCTCAAAGCTCATCATTGGAATGAAGTTCGGCTCTCCATTTTGAGTATGACACTAAGGAAGCCCTGATAAAGGGGCATGAAGTTCTCCCGCAGAAGATTCCATAGAAAGTTTGGCCGCATCCATGACCTCCCCAAACAAGCGAGGTCGAACTTCCTTCGAAGCTCATCATCAAGGAAGCCCCGACAAAGGGCATGAAGTTCTCCCATGGAAGATTTTGCGGAAAAGCAGAATGAAGTTCGATGGAAGCGAGGCTGAACTCCCTCTCAAGTATGACTCCAAGGAAGCCCCGACAAAGGGACATGAAGTTCTTCCGCAGAAGATTCCATAGGAAGTTCGGCCGCATCCATGACCTTTCCGCACAAGCGAAGCCAAACTCTCCCTCAAAGCTCATCATCGGAATGAAGTTCGACACTCCCTCTCAAGCATGACTCCAAGGAAGCCCCAATAAAGGGGCATAAAGTTCTCCTGCAGAAGATTCTACAGGAAGTTCGACCGCATCCACGACCTCCCCGCACAAGCGAGGCCGAACTTCCTTCGAAGCTCATCATCAAGGAAGCCTCCGACAAAGGGGCATGAAGTTCTTCCGCAGAAGGTTTCGCGGAAAAGCGGAATGAAGTTCGGCCCAAGCGAGGCTGAACTCCCTCTCGAGCATGACTCTAAGGAAGCTCCAACAAAAGGGCATAAAGTTCTCCCACAGAAGGTTCCACAGGAAGTTCGGCCGCGCTCACGACCTCCCCAACGCAAGCAAGGCCCGAACTTTTCAAGCTTGCCACCGAGGAAACTCCGACAGAAGGGTGCGAAGAAGTCCTCCTCTCGAAAGGTTCCATGACTACGCCCCCTCGATGCCTCTCGAACTCGAATTCTCACAGAGGTTAAGAAAGAGCTGCCAAGGTCAGAAGGACTATGGTCTCCCCCAAACATGCACAATTGAAGCAAGCAATGCCCCTACCATCACAACCACGGCCACGACACTAAGGAATACATTTAGCTCTGAGATGAAATTGAGGAGCTCGTCAGAAAGAGATGGTTGAGTAGATTCCTCCGACGCCAGCCTGAAGCAGAAGATCGGCCAAGGCCGCTGCCGTAACCAAAAACGATAAGATCGGCCACCTCACGGCATCATCAACGTTACCCCGAGGAGGAGCTTGGTACATCGACGATTCATCGTCTCTCAGCGATAAAGCTAAGAAAAGCTTTCTCCAAATTGAGAAGGCCAGCATGAGATAGAGGAGGTCGTCCGGCCCGGGCCTCGCTGCCCAAGGAAACCCGGAGTAACAACGCCCCCATGATCCTGAAATGGGGATGTGCTGCCAGTAACTCCCCCTCGATAAAATTCTCCCTCAATAAATAATATTATTTCTGGATGCAAAAACTATGCGATGGTAGAAAAAAAGCAGTCGATAGTTGTCGTGTTAGGAGCAGAAGGAGAATCTCATCCTAACACGAGCAGGTCAAAGACCTTCGACCTCGGCCAAAGATAAGATCTCTCTCGAGCGATCAATGACAACCTCGACCAGAGATAAGATCTCTCTCGAGCGAAGGCCTCGTTCACAAAGGACGAGATGGGAGGAGAGGCATGGACGACGGTCCGTATGTACCCGCATAGCCCATTATAAATAGAAGGAGAACCTCGTCCTAACATGAGTAAAGTCGAAGACCTCGTTCACCTTAGACAAGATGGGGGAGACGGACGATGGTCCGAATGTGCCCCCACAGCCCGTTAGGAACAGGAGGAGAACCTCGTCCTAATGCGAGCAAAGTCGAAGGCCTCGTTCACCTTAGACGAGATGGGGGAGAGGCACGGACGACGGTCCGCATGTGCCCCCACAGCCCGTTAGGAAATAGGAGGAGAACCTCGTCCTAACGCGAGCAAAGTCGAAGGCCTCGTTCACCTTAGACGAGATGGGGGGAGAGGCTCGGACGACGGTCCGCATGTGCCCCCACAGCCCGTTAGGAACAGGAGGAGAACCTCGTCCTAACGCGAGCAAAGTCGAAGGCCTCGTTCACCTTAGACGAGATGGGGGAGAGGCTCGGACGACGGTCCGCATGTGCCCCCACAGCCCGTTAGGAACAGGAGGAGAACCTCGTCCTAACGCGAGCAAAGTCGAAGGCCTCGTTCACCTTAGACGAGATGGGGGGAGAGGCTCGGACGACGGTCCGCATGTGCCCCCACAGCCCGTTAGGAACAGGAGGAGAACCTCGTCCTAACGCGAGCAAAGTCGAAGGCCTCGTTCACCTTAGACGAGATGGGGGGAGAGGCTCGGACGACGGTCCGCATGTGCCCCCACAGCCCGTTAGGAACAGGAGGAAGACCTCGTCCTAACGCGAGCAAAGTCGAAGGCCTCGTTCACCTTAGACGAGATGGGGGGAGAGGCTCGGACGACGGTCCGCATGTGCCCCCACAGCCCGTTAGGAAATAGGAGGAGAACCTCGTCCTAACGCGAGCAAAGTCGAAGGCCTCGTTCACCTTAGACGAGATGGAGAGCTCGGACGACGGTCCGCATGTGCCCCCACAGTCCGTTAGGAATAGGAGGAGAACCTCATCCTAACGCGAGCAACAACCTCGGCTAGAGATAAGATCTCTCCGAGCGAGACAATCTCGGCTAGAGATGAGATCTCTTCCGAATGACCCAACCTCGGCTGGAGAGTTTCAACTTCGACCTTGGCTAGAGATAGGATCTCTCCCGAGCGATCGTGTTAACCTCGACTGGAGAGCTTCAACTTCGACCTCGGCTAGAGATAGGATCTCTTCCGAGCGACCGTGTCAACCTCGGCTGGAGAGCTTCAACTTCAATCTCAGCTAGAAATAAGATCTCTTCCGAATGGTCGAGACAACCTCGGCCAGAGATAAGATCGAAGACAATCTCATCCTGAGATCATATCTCTCTCGAGCGCCCGTATTAATCTCGACTGCTGGAGACAATATCACCTCCGAGGAGCTCAACCTCCGACCTCGATCGCAGCGGACGAAGCCTACCTCAACCTCGATTGAAGATCAGATCTCTCTCGGACCTCAACTTCGACATCAACTTTGGCTGGAGATGAGATCTCCCCCGAGCTTCGACCTAAACCAGCATGGAGCTCAGAAGAAGACTTTGACAGTCGCCTTTTCTGCACTCTCTTTCTTTGAGTTTCGAACTCGAAAGTGGGGGAGCTACTGTTAGGGATAAACCCCACTCCTACCAAAGTCTAGTTCGATGCTCAGCCTAATGCAACCAATAGCCATGAAAGAACTTCAGTGGACGGGTCTTAGCCAAACTCTTAGAGCAGGTCGAGCTCCTTCGAACTCCCAACGGTTGAACTCCTCAGCGATCGTCCCTCGATCGAACTTCTCAAGCGGTTGTCCCTTCAATCGGTCGAGCTCCTTCGAACTCCCAGCGATCGAACTCCTCAGCAATCTCCCTCGGTCGAACTCCTCAAGCGACCGTCCCTTCAGTCGATCGAGCTCCTTCGAACTCCCAGCGGTCGAACTTCTCGGCAGTCATCCCTCGGTTGAACTCCTCAAGCGGCCATCTCTTCAACCGACCGAGCTCCTTCAGACTCCCAGCGGCCGAACTCCTCATCGACCGAACTTCTTCTAAGCTTTTCCTTGGCCAAACTCCCCTAGAATCGATATATGCCGAAGTCCATCGATTAATGCCTGCTTTCTGAGAGCCATGGCTATTAAAGCTGGACGAACGGTCACCATCAATCTGCCACAGGGGATGCTATAGTGGCTCCATCAGATCTCGAGCAGCCCACCACTATCAGACGGCATGGCTGTCGCTTTCGACCTGACGACACCATCCTCTCTGCATCAAATTCGATGCAGCCTCGAGCGACCCACCATCAGATAGCTACAGCTGTCACCATCAAGCTCCACCTATAAAAAGGATCCTCCAGATACGCTATCCTCTAATCGCTAAGCTCTGAATCTTCGATCTCTAAGCTCTCCTCTTCTTCTCTAAGCTCAGGAAAACTCATTTTCGAGCACTCTATTTCTATTGGCCAAAGCTGACTTGATCGTCGGAGGATCCTACTGGAGCCACCCTCCTACCGACTCCGGACGAAACTTTATTTTGCAGGTCCCCGATGGCGACCTCATCGGCCTCCACTCTAGCGGATTCCGACGATGACCAGATTCTACATCAACAATATATATTATATTTATAATATAAATATAAATATTAAATATTATATATTATAATATATACTATAAATAATATATTATATTCTAATATATATTTATATTTATAATATATATTATAAATATATATTATGATAATAATATAAATATTATGATAATATAATATAATATTATATAATATTATAAATATAGTACATAATATAATAATAATATTATACATAATATATTATATTCTAGTATATATTTATATTTATAATATATATTATTATAATATTATTATAAATATAATAAAGTATATTATATTATATTATATTATTATAATATTATGATAATATATTATAATATATTATATTTTTGTAGATAGATTTTAAAAAATAGAGGAGAGAGGAGGAAGCTTAAATGTTAAATAAGTGAGTAACTTTAGAAAAAAGTAAAGAATAAATTTGAAAATAAAAAGTATACGACTAGCTTTTGATTTTGAATTCTTGGGTGAGGGAGCTTTTAATAAAAGCTAGCTTATGGACCATAAGCTACCTCCACTAAATACTAAAATAACTTAAATAAACTAAAAATATCCCAAAAGCTATCCAAAAGCTACATGCCAAACACAACCTTAGTCGATTTTTTTCTAACTTGTCTGACTTTCTGAAAATATTTGGTGGCACATAACTGACTACATCCTTTGACCCCTATTGGGTAGCAGAATCAGTGATGGTTATCCGATAAGGATATTAATTACTCTTAAATGTGATGTGCCACAATCGGGCATGAGCAACCCCTTACTCCGTATTAAAGGCAATTAATGAGATAACTGCTTTCTAATTGTCATAACCCTCATATTTCGAATATTTAGGGATAAGGTAATGGTATTTTCATCTTATAAATACCGGTAAGCTAAAGAAACTTGGTAAGCTTTTCATATACAAGCACTAGCTCTTGTTTTTGCCATATTGAGTTGTTTTCTTTCTCCGACTGACTTAATTATCGAAGGATCCCCATCGAATAATTTTCGATAAGAGGATTTTCTCTTTTGCAGGTTTTCCGCTATTCATCACATAGGCATACCCCTCGATTTTCGGTTGATTAGCCTATTGAAGAAAGACGGCAATAAATTGGTGTGCTAGGTAGGGGAAGAAAGATTTGAGTTTGAATCATCTCTCAAGCATTCATTATGGCAAAAATGATAGCTCAAGGTGCTTCAGTTAGTTCTACACGACATTCATTGCTTCATGCTGCACTGCTAGTGGTCCTTGAAGATCCTAATGTTCCACGATCAATAGTGACATTGGAGCAGCAACAACTCGCTGCAATAATGTAATAAATAAAAAATTTGATGGAGGCAGTTCATAATCTCCAGTAGCAGCAACATAAACCGCAATCAGAGAAATTGGCGCAGCGAGACTTGCCTTCTCGACATAGTCAGCGACCCCGTTCTCCATCACGACATTCAACTCGACATTTTCGATGGATAGGTCACCAATTTGCCCGATGATTGCTTTCACCTAATTTTCGGCATGTTCTGCAGTCTTACTCCAATGCTGATTCTCTTCTCCTTGACAAGTCTCTTATAAAGGAAAGAGACCATGATCACCGTCCAATTCTTTTGATGAAGGATCCACTCCTGGGTTCTTTAGACATCCCAACGAATCTCAACAATGCCTGAACGAATATGATCGTAAATTGAAGGATTTTGACTGTCGTTTGGAGCAGCTCTAGATGAATGGTCGAGATCCTATCGTCGACTACGATGTCAGTACCCGATCGCCATTCTTCCATCGTATTCTTGAGGAATCGATTCTCAGTCAATTCAAAGTACCATAGATGGAATTATATGACGGCTCTACCGACCTGCTTGACCACTTGGCAAGTTAGAAGACCTTGATGCTCATCCAAGGGGCATCTGACGCTCTTCTCTGCATCGCTTTCCTGACTACCCTCTAAAAGACCATCCGAACGTGGTATTCCGGGCTTCAGCCAGAGAGCATCCACTTATTCGAGCAATTTAAATGACTCTTTGTGACCCATTTCGAGATTAATCGAAAGACATCATGAACTTCTGATAGCCTTTTCTCCATCTGACAATAAGATGGAGAGCCTTTAAAAGATTTTGTGGTACGCTTCAATGCCACCACTCTTGAGGTCCCAGACCTCCATTAGTCTATGACCGTTGTGGCCATGAAAAGAGAATTATGGAGTTTCAAATTCACTTCCTGGACAAAAATTCTCTTCATACATACATCGAGCTTCTCGATCGTGCGCAAAAGTACATTTGCACTGAAGAAGGTGCAATTGACCAGTGCCAATTGAAGGCAAAGGTCAAAAGAAAAAGACAAAGAAGGAAGGAACCTCTTCAGGGCCCAACCAAACACTCATCGATAGAGAGGCTCCACCTTTTCGTTCAAATCCAAAGCCTAAGAACTTCGGTAATAAGTATGATTCTTATACCCCATTAACCATCCCTCATGTGCAGATTCTCATGAAAATAGAGGAAAATGGTTATCTTCAACGACCTCAGCCAATGAAGTCATGACCAGCATCCCACGATAGAAAGCACTACTATCGGTTCCACCGTGACCACGATCATAATACCGAAGAGTGCATCCAGCTTAAAAATAAAATTGAAGCTCTCATTAGAAGGAGATATCTTGGCAAATACCTTCGAAAATGGCCTATGCAACTACTTGCTGATCTGCATAACTGTCCCTTGGGGAAGAAACTCACATTCAACCTCTAGTGGGCATGATCAACATGATCTCGACAGGATCAAGACTTCATGGGGCAAATGATTTAGATAGCTCCTCTAAATGTAAGTGCACAAACAACGATATTATTTTTACAAAAAAAACTCTCGAGAAGTTCAAACTCCTCATAATGATGTTGTTGTTGTATCAATGATATTAGCTAATTACGGTGTAAAGTGATGTCTTGTTGATAATAGAAGCTCAGTCAATGTAATTTTTATGATGCCTTCTTCTTAATGAATATTTCCACTGACTGACTAAAACCTGTCAATAGTCCTTTCGTCGGATTTACGGGCGATTCGATTAAAGTAGGAGAGATTGAGCTCCCGATCACTATTGAAAAACTTCCTCAGCAATCCACCATACAACTCAACTTTCTTATCATCCGAGTCCCTTTTGCCTACAACATCATTTTGGGATGACCTAGGTTAAATGCCTTCTGAGCAATCATCTCAACATACGACTTACTTGTATGATTTTCGATAAGGAATGGAATAGAAGAAATAAGGGGAGATCAATAGTTGGCCCGACAATGCTATTTGATAGTATTAAAAGAAAAACAACCAACTGAAGCTCTTTCTATTGATGGACTCGATCAAAGAGAAGTGGAAATTAGGGAGAACTCATAGAATAGCTCATATCAATACCCCTTTGCAAGGAAGACCCAACCAAAACTATCCAAATCGGATCTTTCTTAAGTAATGAATTGCAGGAGAAGCTGGTGACTTTCTTAAAGAAAAATGCAGACATCTTCGCCTGGTCTACTTCAGACATGCCGGGCATTCTACCAGAAATAATTGTTCATTGGTTGAATATCGACAATGAGCATAAACCGATGAGGCAAAAGAAAAGAAGCATTGCTTTCGAGCGGTAGAAGGCCATTGACGAAGAAGTTGATAAGTTGTTAGCAACCAACTTTATTTGTGAAGTCAATTATCTTGATTGGCTTGTAAATATTATAATAATAAAGAAGGCTAATGATAAATGGTGAATATGCATCGACTATACTGACTTGAATAAAATTTGTCCCAACGATAGTTTTTCACTTTTTCGAATTGATCAGCTAGTCGACGCCACATCAGGTCATCAATTGTTTAGCTTCATGGATGCCTTCTTTAGATACAATCAAATTTAGATGGTACTCGAAGATGAAGAGAAGACGACATTTATTATCAATAAAGGTTTATACTATTATAAAGTCATGCCTTTCGATCTTAAAAATGTCGAAGCTACATATCAAAGATTGGTTAACAAAGTCTTCAAGAACTAGATCGATTGAAATATGGAGGTCTACATTGATGACATGCTCGTTAAGAGCACTAAAGCTCAACTCCATATCAATGACCTAGCGGAAGCTTTCGATGCCCTGAGAAGACACTGAATGAAGTTAAATCCAACTAAGTGCGTCTTTGAGGCCACTTTCGGAAAATTTCTTGATTTCTTGGTCACAAAGCACGACATTGAAGCCAATTTAGAGAAAATCAAAGCTATCCTCGACATGAAACCATCCACTTCTCATCGAGATATTCAGAGGTTGGTAGGATGAGTTGCATCTTTAAACCGATTTATTTCTAAGTCAGTGGAGCAATGTCTTCCTTTCTTCAAGATTCTCAGGCAAATGAAAGACTTCACCTGGATGGAAGAATGTTAGAAGACCTTCGATGATTTAAAACAATATTTGAGCTTCCCTCCACTTTTGATAAAACTAAATGTCTGAGATGAATTGTTCCTCTATGTGGCTATAGCTCATGAAGCCATAAGCTCAGTATTAGTTCGAGAAGAAAAAAAAGTGCAGAAGCCAATTTATTATACAAGTCGGGTACTACATGGAGTAGATATTAGATATTCTCGAATTGAAAAAGTCATCTTCACTATCATCATAACTATCAGGTGGCTACAGCCATATTTTCAAGCCCATTCAGTGAAAGTTTTTGCCGACCTTCCCTTGAAAACAATACTTCAATGACCAAACACTTTTGAAAGAATGGCTAAATAGGCAATCAAACTCAATAAGTTCGATCTATCTTATGCTCCTTGACCATCAATGAAGGCCCAGATTCTTGCTGATTTTATTGTTGAATATATGCCTACCGATGATGACTCTACTGAGAATCCAACCCGAGAAGAATCCTTGAAACCAATATGCATTCTACATGTTGATGGATCTTCAAATGCCTAGGGATGTAGAGCGGGCCTCATTTTAACCAATATCGATGGGATGGTGACTGAGTATGTTCTTTAGTTTATCTTTAAAGCTTCAAACAATCAAGCCAAGTACGAAGCATTCATTGCTAGACTAAAGATTGTCATAGATCTCGGTGTAAAGCGCATAAAGGTATTTACTGATTTGCAATTAGTCGCAGGACAATCCTGAGGAGAATTCAAAGCTCGAGACCCTACTCTCAGATATTTGCAAAAGCTCAAATCTTTACAGGCGAATTTTGATTATTTTGAGATTTTTCATATTCCACACTCGGATAATGTCTGAGTGAATTCATTATCTCGACTTGCTACATCCGAGTATGATGAACTCGAGAAGACTTTTGTTGAACATCTTGAAAGCTCGAATATCAATATTAAAGAAGAAATTTATCAAGTACAAGTCGATAGAGAATCGAGTTGGATCGATCCAATTTTCAAGTTACTCATCCATGGTACATTACTGACTGATCTTATTGAAGCATGACAGATAAAGAAATTAGCTTCTCAATATGTAATTATCAGTGACCAACTTTATTGAAGATCATTATCATTGCCTTTGCTCAAATGTCTTCAATCATCTGAAGCTGATGATATTTTTTGAAAAGTATACAAAGGTATTTATGGCAACCATTTAGGGGGTAGATCACTATCGTGCAAAATTCTTTGGTAAAGATATTAGTGGCCCATAATGCAGAAAGATGCCACCAAATTGGTACGAAAATGTGATCAATGTCAAAGGTTCGCCAATGTTTAAAGACTCCCATCAAGTGATATTACAACTATTTCAGCCCATTGGCCATTCAGTCAGTGGGCAGTTGACATATTCAGATTATTCCCACCTGCAAGCGAATAAAGAAGATCCATTATTATCATCGATTATTTCATCAAATGGGTAGAAGCTGAACCCTTAGCTCAAATAATAGAGAAGAAAACTATCGATTTCATTTGGAAATCTCTCATATGCCGATTTGGTCCACCTTGAGTAATCATCATAGATAATGGTCGATAATTTAATAATGCCAAATTCAAGAAGTTTTGCACAAAATACCATATTACTCATAAGCTTACTTCAGTCGGACATTCACAATTAAATGGAGAAGTTAAAGTCATCAATAAAATAATTCTTCAAGGCCTGAGGACAAGAATCGGACAAGTCAAATGAAGTTGGACCGATGAACTCCCCAATATTCTATGGTCTTACAGAACAACTCCTCGAATTCCGATCGGTGAAACTTCTTTCAAGTTGGCATTTGGTATAGAAGCCATGATTCTCGTCGAAATTGGTCTACTTTCAACTCAGGTGGAGTATTTTGATGAATCAACCAATTCGGATAAGCGACGAGCTGATGTAAACTTACTCGATGAGACTTGAATGAAAGCTCAACTAAGGATGACTTTTTATTAGCAAAGGATAGCTCGGTATTACAACTTTCGAGTTAAACCCAAGATTTTTCAAGTCGAAGATCTAGTTCTTAGAAGAGTCAAAATCTCTAGACCTACCAAGCGAGGGAAATTATTGTTGAATAGGGAAGGCCCCTACAAAATTTCGGCAATCCTTTGACTGGAAGCATACAAAATCAAGAACTTAGATGGCTAAGAAATTCCTCGGATATGGAATGCCGAGAATTTGCACACGTATTATTAGTAAGAATACTTTACGAATAAAAATTTCTTATTCTACAACTATGTGCCAAAAAGTCTAATATATTCGATTGAAAATTGGATAACTTGGTCACCTAATATAAGACCAAAATAATTGCATCATCGGCTTGTACTCGATAAAATATTACTTGGCTTATACCCGACTAGCGTTATGCAAAGCTTGCTACAAAACTCTACAACCGCGAGCTTATAAGCTACAACTGATATTCGGGCTAAAGCAGACAAGCAAGGTTAATTGGATTTGAACTAACTAATCAATAATAGTCAGAGAAAAATTTTTCGAGGAGAACTCAATTTAGTTTGAAAACTGACTATTGGACTTAAAGAATTTTTCAAGTCTACTTGTTCGGCTACCTGTTTACAGTCTACTTGTTTGGTTACTTATTATCTTACCAACTACGTTACTTAGCCATTTTATAAAACACAAGCGAAAAAATGCAAGAAATAAAAAAGTCAGAAAAAAGAAGGCGATTTTACTAAAAAAAGAGATACTTCATTGAACAAAAGTGGAGTAAACTATTACAAAAGAAACGTAAGAAGAAAGAAGACAATCTTCCTCGATGTTAGCTTCTTCAGCTCCATTCGACTCATCGAGAAGGCTCTCCAGGGTTAGTCCATCCAATATGATCTTGGAATGCATCTGGAGAACGGCTTTCTTGCAATCATAAAATCCCAGTTGGTAGGCATTCGCAGAGTTCAATGAAAGCTCCTCTTCATATGTTTTCGACTCTCGGTACTCGGCCAGTGCTCGAGAGGCAGCCTCTTGGGCCCAAGTCTCAGTAGCCGACTTCGCCTCTGATAGCTTCTTCATCAATTCTGCTCGCTTGTTCCTCTCTTCAACCAGGATGAATCCACTGACTCCATTTCTTTCTGAAAGTTGGCCTTCAGGTTTCCAAACTTCTCTTCCAAGTTGGAGAACTTATTCTGACTAGTCCTCAACTCTATGTCCAACAAAACAATCTTCTCCTGACACTTCTTCTCCCACTCCTTGGTGGCTTGGAAAAGTTCCCTAGCAACTTCAGCCTGAGGATTCGTAGTTTGAGCCTTGTCTTCTAATTCAGAGTTGAGTCGAGCAAAGCCATTCAATGCCTCATACAGAGTTATTATGTCATGTGCCATCTGCAAGAGAAAAGTCAAAAAAATGGTTAAGTAATTTATTCGGTAAAGATAAGTATCCGATAAAAAGAAGAGTCAAACTATTACCGCCAGCAATGACATATAGAAGCCTGGAATGATCTTCGAGACTGGGTGGGCCTTTCTAACTTTTCAGTCTGCAGGTAGTGTCACCATTTTTATCAACTCTTCAATGAGTCGACGATCCTGGAGTGCTTGGTTGGTTGCCTTATGCATACCGACCATAATAGTGGCCTCCCCGAAAGCTATGTCAGGACCATACTCAGCAATGAAGGCGGGAGGCACCGAAGCCTTTCCTTTGTCAGCTTCCGCCCAACTAGGCCCCTCGCCATCAGGAGTGTAGGACTAGATCAGTAAAGCCTACACCTTTGCAGCCGGTGCATCAACGATGACTACATCATCATCGGTAGAAACCTCCATGATGGGCGATGGAGTAGAACATGCTAATGGTGGATGAGTAGACAGCAGTAACTATATGCCCCTCACCCAAGGAGGGGAGCTGATCCTCTGCTTCTTCGATGGCTCCCGAGAAGGCTCATCGGGACCTGAAGCCGGCTTCTTCTTCACCGCCTTACGAAAAGATGCCGAGGACACCCTCATGCCTATAAGTCAATGGTAAAACACCTTATTAGCCAACAACAAAATGAAGAAGAATGAATTACTCAAGTTAGCAAAAGAAAAACCTACCTAAGAAATTAGTCAGGCTTATTTCAGTATCGTATAATGATTACTCCTCGAGGAGCTCCTATTGCTTCAGAACCAATATGCCTAACAACCGATCGTACAGTTCTCGATCTTCCATCAGGACAATGTCATTCTTATTTGGTGACAAGTTTGGGGCTGTCTAGGTCTAGTGAAAATCCTAGGGATGATCAGTTGCTATGTAAAAGAATCTATTCTTCCACCCATGGATGGAAGAAGAAAGCCCGATGATAAACTAATGCCTATACTGGAGACTGAAGAATCACCATCCTCATTTTCGAGGATGTTTCTTCAACATAAAAAGAGCCTGAAAGATAGAAATTCGGGGCTCGGACCGAAGAAGATGATAAAGAACTATGAAAGAAGATAAAATTCTAATGGAATTGGGGGCAAGTTGAGCAGGAACGATATGATAAAAGTCAAAGACGTTGGCAAAAAAATGGGTGAAGTGGGAACCGAAGACTCGAACACCAAAATTTCTTGTAGATAACAATATAGCCGTCTAGAGGATGAACAACCCGACCATCCCTATCGGGTGCCATTAGTCGATAGCAACTTGGGATGTGATAATAATCCATCAGTTGTTCAACATCAGCATCTGACAAAGTGGACTTCTCAGAGAGAGGTCCTAGGATATCTCCAGAAGACTCTCTAGGGTTGGAATGACCCTGACCAAAAGTGGCATCTTCGAGATCTTCCCAAGGATTATCTCTGATCTCCCTTCCAATGCTCAGAGTCCGAGAACTCTGGTCTCCCACCATATTCTCAAAAGAAGTCATTAAAAAGAAAAGAAGAAGAAATGAAAATTAATAGAAGAAGAAAAAATCTTCAAGCAAGAAATGTCGACTGACTATAATGAAGATTGAGAAGGAAGGAGACACCGACTACGATGAAACCTAAAGGAGAACCTTAGCAGAAAGTTGGAAGGGTTGAAAAATAAAAGTTCTAGGATCAAAAGAATTTCCAGAAGGAGGATGACTCCTATTTATAGATTTCTTCAATAGTTCTGATCAACCTAGAGAATCATACTATCCCTAAGATCTCAACATGTGGCAGCAATCCTGATCGATTATTTTTCTATCTTTTCAACGCACCACCATTAAGATTGAGCTAAGTCAGATGAATCCATGTGATCTTAATCGAAGTGAACCACTGAATGACATGTGGATGAATCAGGCCAATCAACCTATTATTATCCCGTTGCCCGATTTTCTGCAATCATTATGAAAATAGCCTCAAGCACTCTACAGCAATAATTGCTGCATAGAGTACGATATGATAGAGTCACCGCACATTCCATAAAGTGACAAAATGACATCTCACTTTTTAAGTTGAAAGAGTGACTGCACTCTATCTTCGATGCAATATTAAATGAAGATTTTTCGATAAGATGACTCGGATCCATCAGATGGTTAACTTCCTATGGCCGATTCAAATTGTAAAATCAGACTCGAGAGTGGGGGGGGGGGGCAAGTATTAGGGAAGGTCCTCATCGTCCAGCCGACAAACTTTCTTGTTCATCATTTGACTAACTAATTTCTCTCGATCACTACTCGAATAGGCTGCAGAAGACTACCTCAACTTGGAATAAAGAATCCTAATTGATAGTCAATCGATTAGAACCAGGAAAGTTTAACCGACCTACAAAAAGATATTCATCTCTTAGCAGAACATCTCTTTAATTATTCGACGTTCAATCAACTATTTACTCGGATCCTCGCCAACTAAGTATTATAAGACAAACTTAGTCAGCTTTTTCCTGACTTGGTCTGACTTCCTAGAAATATTCAGCGGCACATAATTGACTACATCCTTTGACCCCTATCGAGTAGCAAAATCGATGACAATTATCTGATAAGGATATTAACTACTCTTAAATGTGACGTGCCACAATCGCACACGAGCGGCCCATTACTCCATATTAATGGCAATTAATGAGGTAACCACTCTCTAAATGTCATAACCCTCACATCCTGAACATTCAGGGATAAGGTAATGATATTTTTCATCTTATAAATATTGGTAAGCTAAAGAAATATGGTAAGCTTTTCATATACAAGCTCTAGCTCTTATCTTTGTCATATTGAGCTGTTTCCTTTCTTTGACTGATTTAATCATCAGAGGATCCCCCGTCGGATAATTTCTAGCAAGAGAACTTTTCTTTTTGTAGGTTTTTTGCTATTCATCACACAGACATACCCCTTGATTCCTGATCGATTAGCCTATCAGAGAAAGACGACAATAGGATTAATCATCAATTACATTATTAATTAGATCCTACCATGATTTATAATTATAATTTAAATATCTGATTAGTCAAAAATCTCTATTATGTGTAATTTCATTGGTTCTATTCTATCTAGTAGTAAGATGTACTATGATCCTCATCACAAGATCATTGAAAATCATTTCAATGGATTGAAATGATTCCAATACTATCTATCAAGAATCATCGATCATCAAGATGATGCTTGTGATCTCAAAATTTATCTATAGTACGTTTTATTTTAGTTGATAGTGAGATATACTATGATCCTCATCATAATATCATTGAAACTTCTTTCAATAAATTAGAATGATTTCAACTCTATCCATCAAGGATCATCGATTATCAAGATAATGCTTGTGAGTATCACAATCCATCAGCGACACCTAGTGATATGTAATGACAATCCAGCAGAATGAAAGAGATGAATCTTTATGTGCAGTTACTATGTAATACAATCTTTCTATCGTAAGTCTCGATTAGATAGAGATCAAGGAATACTCGTCAAACCTCACTATCAGTTATATATCAGATTTATTTGACTTGAGTTCAGACTGTAAATTTTTATGAAAACTTTTTTCACTAATTATACTGCATTAGTCAAGATCTTCTGAACTCAGTCTCATAAATTGCATAGAACTATTCTTTTTCTACCAAGATCGATAGATCTATCTAGGTGCAACCTATTCCTACAGTGAACCTACTACAGCCAACATGCATCGTAAGGGCCTAAATGGTTAGAGACCAAGTGTATGTACAATCAAACCACAGTAATCCCACTATGAATAGCTGAGGTACTATAGATTAAAGGCTAGTCACATCACTACAGCATCAAGTAAGTCACTGATAAGTGAATAGATATCCAAATTATAGGATTTGATGTGGTGCTCCCAAGCCTTGGGAGACCAGCCAGGGTGTTGTTTCCGAAAGTCTAGGATGGATGTGAGTCCTAGGGCTAAGATAGGAGTTGTCCTAGATGAAAATGGCATATAGTCCTGCATGAACTCGAGGTTCAAGTGTGAGAATCTTAAGAAGCTTGGCAGGTGCTCCGAAGACCTGGGATACAAGGTGGAGTAAAAGATCAAAGTCAGAAAAAAAATCAGTCAAGACAAGAGGCTGACACACAGGCAGACTAGCTCGGATACACAGTCAAACTGGTTCGAACTTTGATCAAGTTGGCCCAGGGCACAATCGAGTTGGCTGTCTTAGACAGATAGAAGATAGGGTTCGGACGAGATGCAGTCAAGCCAGCTTAGCTCCTGATAGAGTTGGTTCGATGGTGGTAAATAAAACTGGATGAAATTTTCTATTTAGATCTAAGATAGGCTTTTATCCTAGGATCTTAAGGCCTGGACCAATAAGATCCTAAGTGGGCTAACTTATGTATGGATCGGATTCAGATATAGGGGATGAGAGTATGTAAGACATATGTACATGGGCTCGATGAGTACTTTCATATATTGGATTAGCTTAGAAGAGTTTTTCAGCTGGAATTTGAATTTATTAGGATTCATATGATATAGCAGAAATCCTAGGATATATAAATCTAAAAATTGTATCTTTACAATAAAGTAAAATATAATTAAGCTTTTTTTTTAAAACTCTCTACTTTTCTCTCTCTGATTCCAACTTTAAGCCCTAGGTGCCGATCATTTATTTTGTTCTTCTTCTCTCCAATAATTGGTATCAGAGAGGTACCAGAATCCAATAAGTGATATCAGAGCTTGATTAAGCATGGAGGAGGAAGAAGATCAGATTTCAGTAGTGAAGTTCAAATCTAAACGCTTTCTCTAGACTTCATGAGGAAGAAAGAGATCACAAGACTGCTGTCCATCATCCCTAGTCAAGGTATTTTTTAGATCTATCTATTTGCTAATTTTGATTCGTACAATCATGAAGAACAATAGGTTGAAGGTAGAATTTAAGAAGTTTAATGAAAAAGAAAGTTTTATGATGTTAAAGATTAGGATGGAGGATCTACTGATTTAGATGAGACTGAATTCGATCTTGAAAGATAGACTAGAGAAGATGACAGACAAGGAATGCGTGTTCTTAGAGAAAAGGGCATATGCCATGGTTAGGGCTTATCAGGCAGATAAGGTGCTTATGGCATATTGAAGGAGAAGACACCCAAAGATTTATGATCGCGGTTATGCCAGTTGTACATGGAAAAGAGCATGTGCAATAAGTTGATGCTGAAAAGCAACTGTACAGCCTTTAGATGTAGGAGAGAAAGGATATTGTGAGGCATATTCAACAGTTCGATCGGATGAGTATGAACTTAACATTAGGATGGATCTCGAAGAGAAGGATAAAAGTTTATTGCTGCTATGTCCACTATCCATGAGCTTTGATCCATTGGTAATGATGTTGCTGTATGGTAAGGAGATGCTAGTGTACGAGAAGATCATATCAGTGCTAAGATCCAACGAGCAGTTAGAATGGATGACGAAGAGAAAGGTCTTCTAGGAGAGTCTCATGATTTCAGATAGGTCTAGGCAAGAAAAGAAGAAGGGTCAGCGAAGGAATAGCAAGAAATCTAAGAGATGCTTCAAGTATGGTGAAGCATGGTACTTTAAATAAGAATTCTACTTTGGAAGAAGTGCAAGAGAGGAGAAAACTCATATTTTATTGGTTCAATCACTGTAAGTGAAGAGTCAGATGAGCTCTTGATGGTCTCGGAGGAGTCCACAAGATGTGGTGTATCTAACATGGTTTTGGATAGGTCTGCAAAGTGCGGAGGGTCTGAAGGGATAGCGATGGTATTCAAGGCACAGTGACAGGCTCAACGGTGCAGTGTTGAGTGATTGTCCTTGGGGGACTCAGTTATAGAGTCAGTTTCTACGACATCAGAGAGACTTTGATTTTAGGTGGAGCACCGAGCAAAGATGGCTTCACAGATGAAGAGAGATGTGATACGAGTTCAGAGCAGAAAAGTACAGGATGATCAATATCCTAGCACCAATGCTAGAGATGCATAGTTTCAGATGGAGTAGCACATGCGAGAGGACAGGTGAAGTTCTGAGAAGATCATGTTAGGATATGCAGCAAGCACCGGCATAGGATTGCTGCAAGTTCTCTAGAAAAGTTTAGGACAGTTGATGTGGCTGCCAAGTAGAAAGATGCTTACAACTCCAAGGATGGTGCATAGAAATAAGCCAAGATCTTCAACAGTGGAGGCAGTCATCCCAAAAGCCTCAAAGAAAGCTGAGCAGCTGAAGAAAAATGACGGTGTTAAGGTGTACATAAGTAGCTATCAGGGTGTGCATCAATAGTGGGTTCATGTAGGAGAACATTACTAGGTGTGCCAAGACTTGGACACACCAAGATGAAGATTGTAAGATTTGATGTGGTGCTTCTAAGTTTTAGAAGGCCATAGGAGGAGTCAGGATGTTAGCTCCGAAAGACTAAGATGGGTGTGAGTTCTAGAGCTAGAACAGAAGTTATCCTAGGTGAAGGTAGTGTGTAGCCCTGCACGGACTCGAGGTTCAGGTGTGAAAATCTTGAGGAGCTTGATAGGTGCTCCAGAGACCTAAAACATAAGGTGGAGCAAAGGACTAAAGTCAGGAGAAGATTCAGCCAAGACAAGGGGCTGACATATAGGCGGGCTGGCTCGAATATACAGTCAAGCTAGCTCAGGTTGAGAGCGAGCTGGCTCGGGGCACAATTGAGCCAGCTATCTCAGGTAGACAAAAGATAGGATTCGAATGAGATGCAGTTGAGCTAGCTCGACTTCTAATAGAGTCAGCTCGATGGTAGTGAACAAAATTGGATGAAATTTTCTGTTTGGATCTAAGATAGACTTTTATCTTAGGGTCTTAAGGTCTGGATCAATAAGATCTTAAGGGGGCTAACTAATGTATGTGTCAAGTTCAGATCTAGGAAATGAGAGCATGTGAGACATACGTACATGGGCTCGGAAGTGCTTTTTTTATTGGATTAACCTAGGAGAATTTTTAAACTAGGATTTAGATTTATTAGGATTCATGTGGTATAACAGAAATTCTATGATATATAAATTCAGGTATTGTATCTTTACAATATAATATAATATAATTGAGCTTTTCTTCCTAAAACTCTCTACTCTTTTCTCTTTGGTTTCAACTTTAAGCCTTAGATGTCGGCCATCTATTTTGTTCTTCTTCTCTCCAATAATTGATATCAGAGAGGTACCAAGATCCAACACAAGTGACTTTTCATGTTGGTTATACTCAGTACTATTATTCTCCAATAATCATCTGCACTCTCACTTCAGTATCCTACATTGCAAACTCGAGACTCATCTATCCTGAAAGAAAAGTGATTTATGCACCAATCTTAGTGGATCAATCACTGTCTCCATGATGATCCATCAATCGAAAGTAATTTAAAAATTAATCATCAATAATACATGCCTCAAATTTTTAACTCTTAAGATATATGTCATCATCTTATTAATTTCTTGGATGATTTATAATGGATACCAAAATATAATCATGAATGAAAAAATAACCTAATATTATAAATTCAATAAGTCAAAATTATAAACTATGCCTTTAGAGTGCTTACAAGTATTAGCTAACTTGGCTTCTAAGACATACATTTAACATATACGATAATAATCAACTGGCACTCCTCATCCAAGTTGGCCAACTAGCACTTCTCGTCCTCAGATGAGTCGAGCGGAGGCCCATATGATAATGACTAACTGGTACTCTTTGTCCTTGGATGAGGTGAGTAGAGACCCATATGATAACGATCAACTAGCACTCCTCATCCTCGTATAAGTCAAGTGAAGGCCATAACGATAACGGTCAGCTAGTGCTCCTTATCCTTATATGAGTTGAGCAAAGGCTCATATGACAATATCTAATTGGTACTCTTCATCTTTGTATGAGTTGGATGGAGGTCTTGACAACAATGGCCAACTAGTACTTCTCGTCCTCATATAAGTTAAGCAAAGGCACAATAATGATGTCGGCTAAATGGTGTTCCTTATTTTCATAGGAGTCAAGCGAAGGTTTGATAATGATATTAGCCAAATGATGCTCCTCATCTTTATACAAATCGAGCAGAGGCTCGATGATGATAATGGCTAAATGATGCTCCTCACCCTTGTACGAGTTGAGTGGAGGCTCGATGATGACAACAACCAAATGGCTTTAAGCATAGGCTAAGGACAACCATAAAGGGGCTAACCCTCTGGAGATCCCTTAACATGGCCAACCATTGGACGAGTCAAACGAAGGCCGGGAATGATGATGAAGGGGCTAATCCTTTGGGGACCCCTCAGTCAAGTTGATTAGAACACCTCGCCTAGCAACAAGTTGAATGGAGATCGGATTTTTATCTTGGAGCATAAGCTATATATATTCTACACATAATGGATGAACTAAAGCACCGACCTTTGCAACTTGTGGAACTCTATGGATGGTGATGAAGGACAGGAGATAAAAGTGATAAGACAGGAGATCTCAACATCAGGTCGACCTCGGCCCTAATCTTGTATTCTTTTTGCCTGATCTCAACTTAAGCTCAGACTCAAGAGTGAGGGGGGAAACTATTGTGGACCACTACCTTAGCCTTGGCTAAGTGTGTCCTCAATTTTGGCCAAGGTAAGTAAGGGTCAGCCATAGCCAACCTGAAAGAGTTAAGAAAGCATGGTTCTAGATTTGGCAAATCTTTCCAATTCAGCAAGACGACTATTTCGAAAGGATAATCCTTCCTATGGCTGTCAAAGGCTAGTTAAGAAAGATTTAACCATCATGATCTAATTCCATCCTAAAAGACAACTATTGGTTGGCTCCTATCGCAAACACGAAAATGCGACTCCTGCTAGTGTGGTCCACACATACTTTTTGGGAGTGACGAGTCCCTCTGGCATATACGACTCTTACTCCCCCTCTATAAATAAGGAGAATGAAGATCCCAAAGTAAGCCCTCGAAAGGACTCAAAACGCTTCCTCTTATTGTTCTCCAATTTTCAGCTAAGTTGAGCATTGAAGGGTCCCTATTGGAAAACCTTCTGGTCAGGGATTTATTTTATAGGTCAAGCTCCAGTACCCAGGAGGCATCTCTATCGGCACCTCATATTCAATCGAAAACTCCTTCACCTCATCTTTAGTTGAAGACTTTACCTCATCTCTAGTTGAGGACTCTTTCACCTTATCACCAGGCAAGGACTCCTCCACCTCATCTCTGGCCGAGGACGACTCCACCTAATCACCAACCGAGGACTCCATCACCTCATCTTTAGTTGAGGATCCTTCTACCTTATATTCAGCCAAGGACTCTTTCACCTCATCTTCTACCGAAGATCCTTTTGCCGCATCTTTTTTCGAGAAGACAAAGTCTGACCTCACTGGCTTAAGTTTTAGCAACAACAGATTGGATTACTCTTTTAGTTTAAATAGGATATAGATTTTTCAAAATAAATATAACTAATAAAAATAAAAATTCTATAGAAAATAAATTTCGACTTCTATATCGATTTTGCCTACAATCACTCCATTTAATTCTTCCTAGATTGGAAGATACATCCCATAAAAAAAAAATGGAAATGAAAGTGTTGGTTTAATCAATATGTTATGGTGTCTAAATGATGAAATTTGGTCTTAATTGCTTAATGCACCATATCCTTTAGGAGATAATGCCACGTCATAAAGCTAAAAAATTAAATCTTAAAGAAAAGATTATTTTAATTTGATGTCACACAGCCAAGTTATGCCTTTCAAAAATTTGGTATTTAATTCAACTTCTCGATATTCATGGATCCTATTGAGTACTCCTCGTAATGACGGAAGTAGTCCATATCAAATTTGATTATCCTCATGGATCAACCTCAGCCTTCCATAATGTTGCCTGCTGACCCTATCTCAATCCTCTTTGCCTCGATCTTGATGTTGCCTTTCGCTTTGACACTAGCACTCACATTAAATCCCATGCCCCCTTTTCTCCGCTATTCTTCCACAACTATTGACTACTAGTTCTACTCAATATTTAATAATGAGTAATACTTTGTGCACTGCTTGTGATGTAGCAAAATTAATGTGGAGTACACCATCCAATTATATTGGACCATGTAATGCAAGTAACAATGAAACATCATGTAATGCTACTCAACTTTTCTTTCCATCAGATTTTTGCTGATGAAAATATTTTTTGCCTCTGTAGAATAATGAAAGAACAGTATTATGACTTTCTAATGCCATATAGCATAACAAAAAGTCATAATAAGGTAATAGAAAGTTATAATAACTAACACAAAGTCATATAAAGACACAAAAAGTTATATATATTATTCAAGATGTTATATATATTAACAAAATATTATATAAGATATTAGAAAGTTATATATAATGTTCATGATATATATATATATTTATAGAAAGTTATATATATTCTTCAGAATGTCATATATATTTATAGAAAGTCATGCATGTTAGATGTGTGCCTTAGAAGCCAGATTGACTGACACTTGTAATATACTTCTAAGAATAATTTTATAATTTTGATTATAAATTAATTAAAAAATTATTTTCTATCATAGTGTGTATTTAAAATGTCTATGATACATTCTTTGGGTTAATGGTAATGATAATTCATATTTTTAAAGTTAAAAATTTAAAACATAAATTTTCATAATTAACTCATAAACTGATCCTGACCATAGGATCGTCATAAGGACGGTGATCTATTTAGAAGGTTGGTATATGATCATTTTTTTAGGATAGATAAGTCTTGAATCTACGATATAGAGACACTGAAGTAAGAGTACAGATACTCGTTAGAGAATGAGAGTATTGAGCGTGACCATCTTGAGTAGTCATAAGGGAGTCTACCTTCTCATCGATGATTGGCTTGATGTTGCAGTGGTATATCTGATTTTTTGATCTGAGGTATATCGATAGTTTATCTTGAGGGTGTTATAGTTTAACTATATCATAACTCAATCTTCTAGCCATTCAGAATCTTGAGATATATGTTGGCTATAGCATATTCATTATAGGAATTGGATTGCACCAATAAAGAATTTATCTATCTCAGTAGATGAGGAGTAGCCCTATGATAATCATGAGATTGAGTCCATAAGCCTATGGCCATGGCAGTGTGAAGATGATAGAAAAAGTTTCTATTAGGATTTTATATCAAACTCGAATCGAATGATTAATTCATATGATGGATATTGGGTTTGACGAGTTCACCTTAGCCTTAATCCTATCGGAGCTCAAGATAGAAGAATCCAATCACATAGATAGTTACACCGAGAGGTTTGCTTTTGGTTCTAATAGCTTGCCACCATATACTACTAGGTGTCACTAGTAAATTTTGGAAGCAATTAGAATGATCCTAATGATCGATCATTCTAATTATATGAATCAAAAAAATTTCGGTCCATCAAAAGGTGTTTCGATGATGTCAATGATAGAGATCACGATATATCCTATTATCATATGGAACTGAACCTAACTAGATCATACAAACAAAAATTTAGATCTGGATGTCATCAATTATGCTAATCCAATTCGATTGATTTGGATTAGATTCAATTAGATTCAAAAAAATCGTGCTAGCATATGATTGAGCCTAATATTCTCTTTCTATAATCATTCTTGTTCATCTCGATTAAACCAAATTGGTTTGGGCTCATCAGAGAATCCTATATAGGTTTGTCTTTATCTGATTGAAACTTGTCCAGATCAAAAAAGAATTATCTTAATCCATCAGATGAAAATAAGACAACACCTACTAATTTCTATCATCACCTGCCATTTCTTATCACTATCGAGATATGAGACATCTCAATGCAGGAAAGAAGGGGCAGGGGCATGCGCCTCCTTTAAACATCTCCTTAGGGCACACGTCCCCTTGGATTTCATGCACAAAAGTGTGTGCACACCCCTAATTGGCATGTGCATATGGAGAAAAGGGAGGAGTCCCATACAGATGGGCCTCTAGGGATTGTTTGATGAAAATGGATTCTTAGGTGCCAAAGTGTTTGAGCCTATCCATCTATGGCGCCACTTATGGAGAGTTTGAGGGGTCTCTAACCTGATTAGATCAGGTGACATCACTCTACCAATCAGATTAAGATCTGATTGAATCAAACAATATGATTGGTCGAAGTGATGTGGCACTGTATGGTGCAACATAGTCTATTTAAATCCTATCTACGACTAGGATTGAGAGATTATCCCTATCCACCATGCTGCAAGGCTGCCCCTTCTCTCTTTCATGCCTCTCTTTGATCCTCTCTCTCCCTTCTCCATGCCCAAGGAGTTGGGCATAATTTCAGTAAAGTTCTAAGGAGATTTGGCACATAGATCAGAAAAAAAATAGCTTTCGCTTGAGAGACGAACGTGTTGCCTTTAAAGACTCTTTTGAAGATTCTTCATATTAGATCCAAATTTGATCTTTAGAATCATGATTCGGAAGAAGAAGATCTTCAGATCCAATCTAAGTGGATACCGGTAGAGGTCAGATGCTTGCGTGTCTAAGATCCAGAATCTTGAGAATATCTAGATCATCGACAGGATAATCAGATTATCCGAACAAGATATAAAATTAAATCTAATTTAATTTTAATTTTTATTTTAATATCAAACTAAAGGATTAGATCCAAGATGTCATAAATTTGATTAGATTAGATAGAAATTTTTTTTAAATATTTTTATAAATCTAATCAGATCTGAACGATCCTATGGCAAAAAAAAGTAGTTTTTCCTTCAATGTAAAACATCAAGAAGTCATATATCATATTTAGGATATCATATATATTCATGAAAAATCATATATAATATTCAAGATGTTATATATATTCACAGAAAGTCATATATATTGTTCAAGATCATATAAGGCATCAAGAAGTTATATATATTATTCAAGATGTCAAATATATTATTCAGGATGTCATATGTATTCACAAAAAATCATATAAGGTCTTAAGAAGTCATATATATTATTTAAAAAATTATAATATATTCATAAAAAGTTTTAATAATCATAGGATATCATATAAAGAGATAGAAAATCATAAATATTGTTCGTGATGCCACAAAAAGTCATAAATATAGTTCATGATGTCATATATACTCACTGAAAGTTATATGAGGCATCATAGAGAGAAAGGACAATTTCTTCAATAAAAATTCAATAGAAAAAAGCTGATAGGTATTAAATATTATTTTGTTATTACTTGCACTATGCAGTCCAATGTGATTAGATGGCATGCTCTAAGTCAATTTTACTATACTGCACGTGGTGCACAAAGAATTGCTCATTTAATAATATATCACACACTCTGCACTACTCTTACTCCCTATTCCCTTTAGCCCATCATCTCAAATAGTCTTTTTTTCCCATCTCTTCCTCCTCCAAAGTTGTCATTGTTGCCACTTTCTATAAGAAGATGTATATCTTCTAGTTGGACCACCACTCCAAGCTATTGTCCATATTTCTTATCCACTATCACTAGTTTGCTTACCTGGCATTTGCCGGTGTCAACGATCCCTCCCCCTTCTCCACATCTATGACACTACTATTTTCGATGGCTTCTTTGCTTCTTTTTTCTCTAATCGCATCAACTAAGCTTGCCTGCTACCTTGCTTTCCTAGCTTCTTTGAGGATCACCTCCACTGCCTCCAGATCTCCCACTCCTTTTAATTGCTCAACCTTAGCACCCATATTGACCTCTACTTTGACTTTGACTATATATCCAATGTCATTGCCATCATCCTCTACACTACATCTAGCTTGAGCACCAGAGCTTCTTCAACCACAACCCTTGTCCTATCACCTCTCGCTGACATAATGATTGCAAGATTTGCCCCACCTTCCATGCTTCTTCTGCAATTGCAAGCTTATTGATGCTCACTCCTCCAAAAGCTCATGACTCCAATGCTATCATTGATGATGCCAACATCAATGATAGCATATAGTTTCGCTCCTTATGGGACACCAACAACCATAGCACTAGAATTGCCTCCATTGCCATCATTCACCATGCATTCTACACTAGCATAGCTAGCTATGCTATCAAGCATCACTAAGGATGCAGCCTCCAAGACTTGCATCACTACCTACAAGATCTGGTAGAAGGGTGCTAGCTGCCTTGACTTCAATATCTTCACTGGCTTCAACTATGATGTCATTGACAACAATAATGTTATATCCATCTCCATCAATAGTGGCAATTATGTTACCACCCTTACTACCTCGACTCCATGGCTGTAGACTTCTATAGCTCTGTACCTAAAAGGATTTACTTTTCCTCCTCCATCGATAATAACGATCCCACCTCCATGTTGATCACCAACCTCACCCCCTAGGTTACCACCATCGACATCAATGGTGTTGATTGGACCTTCCCTACCAGGATCATCCTGAACGATGGCATCTTCTCATGGAGGTCTCCCCTCTACTATAGTAATCCTCTCACCAGCATGATACTCCTATTGGTGATATCAACTCTTCTGATACCACTTATTGAGAATCTCATATCAGGATATTGCAATAGAAAGAAAGAAGAAAATAAAATAAAAATACAATCAAGTATATGGATCAACCTAAAGGCTCACCCCCATGGGGCATGCAAAGCTTCACTATGAAAGAAAAAAAAAGTATAAGAAAAGAATACCCACTCTTAACTCTCCGTACATAAATATCTCTCAACTAGAAGTTATCCTCATAAAAGCTTTCTTAGAATCTCCAAGAAAACCCACAGAAGCTGCAAGATGCTCTACCATCACAATCTTAGTGCCGAATGCTATGCATTTATTACTTCTCTCTCTCATGGGCTACACATAGTTGGTGCTCTACCAAGCTTCTCTTGGCGGCTGTTTGAGCCTCTCTACGTGCCTCTCATGCCACATGCGCCATACCTAGCTCCACAGCACCTCAGACTTTTAAATAGAATGAGAATCCTCTTTTCAACAATTCACAGGAGTCATAACAGAGCTCTTCCTCCTAATATTAGTCGAACATGATCTTGATGGAGTTTTGAAATATTTTTTAATCTTCAGATCATAACTACAACCCTTCATGGCCCTGAATCTTATGGTCCACGTGCAACTCTCATAGACTTCTTAAATTAATCGTAATTTGAGTCTAAACAAAAAATCTTATCATGTTCCGTTTGCCTCCATTAAGCCAGCTCTGTTAGAGGTCGAGCTGGCTTGACTGTGCCTCATCCAAACACTTGCTTTCTATCTGCCTGAGAGGATCGACTCAACTGGAGTTCGAGTCGGCTAGACCTCATATCCGAGCCAATCTGATTGCTTGTTGATATTGATTCTTCTCTACTGTGAGTCGAATTTGAGGCATCAAATCCAAATAATCTTCATCTCGACTCGACATTCGGCCTCCACCTGACTTTGAGAGCTTCTGAATCTTCTCATTCCCATGTCTTGGGGTAATTACCTATTGATTATGAATGGGCAAATATGAAAGTCGAGCCAGACCGCTCAATCCCACCTTCATCGATGGCTGCGAACCTCCTGACCTAAGATCTACTCGAGGTAGCCTCCTAGGATAATAGAAATTTTATCTTGCGATATTACATGTCGTCCTTCCAAGTCTCTCATCTCGTATCCAATCCATCTCCACCTGGAGCTTCACCTCGCATTGAGCTTCTTGTTATGAGATAATGTCCTCCATACTTTTTTTTTCTTAACACCATCCTACTACCATGCATGACCTTCAGGATTTCTCAATCAACTTTTAATTTGAAGTCGATCAAATCCAGTTTGCTCAGTGAGATTAGATTCTTCTTAAAGCTAGGGATGTATTGGATCTCACCCAACTTCTTTACTACTTCATCATGGAGCTTCATACTAACCATCTCACTATCGTTGATTTCACAGCTTGATCCATCTGGTAGGAACATAATGCTCTCATTGATCTCTAAGAAGTCAAACATCTTCTTTCTGCAACACACATGATGAAAACAAGCAGAATCTATAATCTACTAGAAGAAAGAAGTAGATATCTCATCAGTAATCAGAAGAATATCATCACTGTCTTCTGTATCGCTGTTGGCCATCGTCATAGTAGCCCTCATCCAATCTTTGAGTTATGGACAATCTTTGACTCGATGCCCTAACTCATCGCATCGATAGTATCTAATCTTACTATGGTCTCTTATCCTAGACCCAGATCATCCTCCTCATGATTCTTTGCCGCTCCATCTACTATCTCCTGCTCCTTTAGAAACTACCAAAGTTGAGCTACCACCATTTAAGCTCGAAGCTGGATTCTTTCTTTTGAGAATCTCGTTCTGAAAAATTGCTGTAGTGATTTCATCTATCTTGATGGTGCTCTTACCTACAAGAAAAGCAGTCACCAAAAACTCATACAAAAAGAGAAGTGATGCTAGCAAGACCAATCTTTTGGTCTTCTCCTTAACTTTTTCATTAATGCTAAGGAGGTTGGTGAAGATCTTCTAAAAGTTGGATAGATGCTCCTGCATGCTCTGATCTTCGTCCATCCATAGTTGGTAGAACTGTCTAAAAAAAAAGCATGTTGGTGAGTGACTTTGCCATGTACAACTCCTCGAGCTTCGACCATAGTACTATTAAAAAAGTCTCATCAAGTACATAGATCATAACATCATCTACTAGGTACAAGCAGATCAAGCTCACCACTTACATCTGGATCCACTTTCAATTCTTCACCTCCATGGTGGCTGGCATCTCCTCGTACAAGAGAGCGTCGATTAAATTCTATTAGATGAGGACATTCTTTACCTTTGCTTGTCACAAGAAAAAATTATCCTTCTCATCAAACCTATTGATCTTCAATTTAATTGTGCTTGTCTTCTCCATATTCTTTAATCTTTAACACCACTACTATAATCTGTGCTCTGTTACTATCTAACTTTGATATCAATTATTAGTGATATCAACTCCTCTAATACCACTTGTTGAGGATCTCGTATCAGTGATTTTCTAACTGCTGCTACTGTGGCTATCACCGTAGCTCTATGACAGCGGTTGTTAAAATCACTATCATAGATAGCTTATTGCAGCGATTTATAAACCACTGTAATAGATCGACCTAAAGCAGCGGTTATGTAACCGCTACCATAGGTTATCTATTGCAGCGGTTACATAACTGCTGTCATAGATAATCTATAGCAGTAGTTTCTTAATCGCTGCCATAGGTCTAATGCAGCAGTTGGCACCATTTACACCAAAGACTTATGGCAGCGGTTGGCACGGATATGACAGCAGTTATAAAATTACTGCCGTAGATCTTAAATAATTAAAAAAAATAAAATTTTTATTTTTTTATATATTTTATCTGATAAATATAGATATATAACATAAGAAAATATAATAAACATAAAAATTATTTTAAAATACTAAAATTTTATTATCGAATAAAATTTATTATAATATTTTAAAAAAAAAATAAAATACATCAAAAGTCTTCTAAATCTACATCATCGTCGTCGTCATCGTCATCGGGAGTCGAAGTCGGAGCTGGAGCTGGAGCCAGAGCCGAAGTCGAAGTTGGAGCTGAAATGCAGGTCAACATATTCTCGAAGCTCGTGACTTCAAAATGTATGCTGAACGTCGACATCATATCTCTCACAATGCCCTCTAGATGAGATGCACGCTCCTCAGCCAGATCTATCCGCATCGCAACAAGATCTGCCCGTGCCAACGCCTCTTTAAGCTCCTTTCGATTGATAATACCGAAAGTCTATGAGAAGACGCTCGCCTCAGATCAGTAGCTCATCAGCATATGTCTGAGCCTGCACGGATCCTCCTAGAGTGCTCAGGCCCCAAGACCTAAGATAGATGGTCATGGGGCCCAGAGGTATCTGAGCCCTCGCTCGCGAGCGCATCTAACTAATCCTATAATTATAAATTAAAATAAAATTTTATAAAAAATACTATAATACTAATCATATATACTAATATATTTAATACTTACAAAAATATATTCGATCACGGCGTTCATCGGCTTGTCCGTCTTATCCGTGCGGCTGGATTGGAAGATCTCGCTACGGTTGGGCATCACTCCATTCTCATCAGCTATAATAAAGAATAAATTTATTAAAAAGATGATAAAAAATATGAGTTTAATTTATCTAATAAAATTTAGAATTAATTACCTCTCTATGCATACGACTGGCCATAGACTTGCGGCCTAGAGTGTGCGTATACTCCTGGGCTGCATGGTTCTTCCAGTTCTAATAGAAGGTAGCCTAATAAATATTTAAATAAATAATAAATATTTAAAAAATATTTAAATAAAATTTTAAGCATATTAAAAAATTTAAAAGTTAGAAATTTTATCTGAACTCCTGGCTCCACTAGTGTCTAACTATCCTCTCCCACTGACTCGGAGGATAGTCCTATATCCAGGGAACAAGCTCCTCCAGAGTGTCTCGTCGGTGCTCGAGCCATCCTCTATGAAGCTTGACCTTGTAACCTCGGTACAACTCCTCGATCTTCTTCAGTCGGATATCTCAAGCCCTCTTATGATCGAAAAAGTCATACCTTCTCTACACAAATTTATCAAAAATTAGTTATAAAATTATTCTAATCAAATATATATAGTGTAAACATATAAAATGCATAAATATAACTAAGATGTACGTACTTATCCATATCTTCTCCCATACTCGATCCCTGACGGCAACATCTATCAAACGCTAGTCTCTAGGCTATACGAAAATGATGTTCGACCGTCTCATAAGCACTCCAAAAAAGGAATGCATCTTTCGCACGGTCTTCCATACCGACCTCCCCTTCACATCGTAATACACCATCACCTGATGCTGGTAGTTTCACACGTGTGCCATACGTATGGGATCATGAAATATCCAACTGGATGATGCATCGCAATGCAAATATGTTATGCAAATATATAAGTGTACAAATACTATATAAAAAATAAAGTTGTGCTAATATAATAAAAACGTATATTTAGATGCCTACGATGGTAGAAGCTCAGCTGTCCGTGGAGTAGATGCCGTCGATGGAGTAGATGCCGCTGGTGGAGTAGATGCCAATGGTGGAGGTCCCTGAGTAGTCGATACCGAGGTGGATGGAGTATGCTCTGACTGCTCTTCGGATGTTGAACTACGCATAATCCATTGAGGGATAGGAGTGAAAGCTAGATGGTATTTTGGTGCCATCGTGATCTGCAACGTTAATGAACATTAATCAATATAACATCATAACATATTAAATTCTATTTGCTCGAAAGTTGAGCTAGCTCCATGCCTAAGACAGCCGGCTCCGTGCCTGAGACATTCGGCTAGGATCCTCCCCCAATCGACTTGATCACAACCCAAGCTGGCTTGACTATGTGCCATCCCCTCGATCACTCCCTCTCTCCCTCTCTCGATCTCTCTCATCGACAACGGCGGCGAGGTCGAACCCCTCCCTCCCAGCTTTTTCATCTCTCGATCTTCCTCTCTTTCTCTCTCGATCTTCATTGCTGGCGAGGTCGAACCCCATCCCTCCCTCTCTTACTCTCTCGATCTCCCTCGCCGGCAAGGTCGGACCCCATCCCTCCCAGTGATGCCGACGAGACCGGACCCCCTCCCTCCCTCTCTCACTTTCTCGATCTCCCACTCTCCCTCTCTCGATCTCTCTCGTCGATGAGGTCGGACCCCCTTCCTCCTAATGATGGCGGCGAGGCCGGACCCCCTCCCTCCCAATGATGGCGGCGAGGCCGGATCCCTCCCTTCTTTTCTCAAGTACAGACCCATTGAATATTCAGATTCGGATCTAGTATCGATAATTAAAATTAGATCCAAATCTAAATATTCAGGTTCTAATCTGAACCCAATCTATTGATAGATTTAGTCCACAGCCACCAACATGGCACGGTCCAAGGCTACCACCACGGCACGGCCCAAAAACTATGGCGTGCAGATAATTATAATATTTATAATAAATATTTATAATATTTATTATATATATTTTATAAATTATTATAAATATATATGATTAATAAATAATACTATAAAATAAAAAAAATTATACCTGCGGCTATAGAGAGCATGTCACTTCGAAAGCTCCGAAGATCACCGACAACGATGCTAGAGGATGATAACGGCACTAGAGATAACCTATGAAATAAAAGCAAGATAGTGAGATAGAGAAGAGAGAAAAAAAGAAAAGAGAGAGAGAGGGACGACTGGAGATGGGGAGCCACGGGGAGGGGCATAGTGACAAGGAGGTCAAAGGAGGCTTCGCACTCGACGAAGGAGAGTTAGAATGGTGGTGGTGGGGGTGGGGTTTTGCAGGGGCTGAAGAAGGGTGGAGGGGGGCTCGTCGGAAGGGGGGTTTGATTTTGCACCAGGACCGGAGGAGGATAGAGTGTGGGGGAGAGGTTTCACGGTGGCCGATGGAGGATTGAAGGTGGATGGAGGTTCGTCGAAGGGGGTTTCAATAGGGGGCCGAGGGAGGGTCGGATGGTGATTTATCGGAGGGAGGGTTCACTGGAGATCGAGGGAGGATTGGATGGGGGGCGGGGGGTGGGGTTTTGGGGGGGTGGTCGAGCGAGGGTGGAGGGGGTTCGCGGGGGGGGCGAGGAAGGGTCGGATGGGGGTTTGCCGAAGGAGGGGTTTCATTGGGGGTTGAGGGAGGGTCGGATGGAGGGATGGGGGGGCCAGGTGGGGGGTGGCGGGGATGGAGGGCTAGAGAAGGAGGGGGAAGGAGGGGCGACGTCGGCCAAGGGGGAGGAGGGTTGATGCCAATGGGGGGGAGGAGGGACGATGCCGACCGAAGGGAGAAGGGACGACGCCGACCGAAGGGAGGAGGGATGACATCGATCGAGGGGTGAAGGAGCCTCACCGATGATAAAGAGGAGGAGGGGAGAGAGAGAGCGAGAGAGATCGAGCGTGCATGGGAGGAAAGAAAAAATTTAAGAATTTTTAACCTAACCTACGGCAACGGTTATCGAACGGTTGCCATAGATGAAAAATATTTTTTCTTATTTTTTTTTAAATATTATATAATTTTAAAATTTAATGTCCATCTTCACCATTTATTATCTAAATAATTATCATTAGAGTTTCATCGCAAAAGGTCGTCTTAATCTGATGGCCCTAGTTTCATCGATCAGAAAAATTTGATTTCGACGATCATGAATGATGATGCGATGATCTGATAGATAAAGATCTTCGATGAATTTGAAAACTTATAATAATGATCTCGATGATGTTTATAGCATACTATCATAATTTTACTTCAATCGAATATCGTTATCATGATTAATTTAGTACAAAATGATTTCGATCGTTAAATTAGAAACAAGCGATCAAAGGATTAAACGACATCCGATTATATGATAATTTTTTAATTAAATAATTTTTATTATAATTTTAAATATTTTATACGATGATGATAGTAAAATTTAAATTATTTTCATATAAACTATTCATGTTAAGCAGATATTACAAAAGCACGAGCATAACAACCAATGAAGTTTTAGAATGGTTATTAAAAGATGTATAGTTTTAGATCGTTTTTCATCTCATGAGTTAAATTTTATAATCACTATCATAAAAAATGATTAAAGTAGTAGCCAAGATCATTTATAAAAAAAATTATCTTATAATCGAACACTGTTTGGTCCTTTGATCACTCGTTTATCATTTAACGGCCGAAACTAACCTATACTAAATTGACAAAGATAATGATATCTGATTGAAGTAAAACTTTGATAGTATTCTACAAACATCATCGAGATCATCGTTATAGAATTTTGGATCCATCGAAGGTCTCCATTTATCAGATCATTGCATTGTCGTTCGTGATTGTCGAAATCAAATTTTTCTAATCGAAGAAGCTAGGGCCATCGGATCGAGGCGATCTTTTGCAAAGATATTCTAATGATAATTATTTAGATAATAAATGATGAAGATGAATATTAAATTTTAAAATTATATAATATTTTAAAATATATATATATAACATCGGTTATAATTAACCACTGTCATAAATCAGATTATAGCAGCGGTTTCTACTAACCGTTGCTATAGGTCTGACTTATGGCAGCGGTTACAATGAACTGCTGGTATAAGATAATCTATGATAGCAATTTTTTGTAACCACTGCTATAGGTCCGACCTACGACAGCGATTTTCTATAACCACTACTATATGTCGGACTAATGGTAGTGGTTACAAAAATCGCTGCCATAGGTCCGACCTATAGCAGTGGTTAACAAAAATCACTGCCATAGGATCTATGGCAGCAATTTCGAAAATCACTGCCATAGTATGCGTTGGCATAGATCATTTTTGTAGTAGTGCACGAGGCATGCAAAGCTCCACTGTGAAAGAAAAAAATAAGTATAAGAGAATAACACCCATTTTCAACTTTTTGTATATAAATCTCTCTCAACTAGAAGCTATTCTTACAAAAGCTCTCTCAAAATCTCCAAGATGATCCACAGAAGTTGCAAGATGCTTTATCTTTATGGCCTCAGTGCAAGATGCTATGTACCTATTACTTCTCTCTCGTAGGTTGTACATATTCGGTGCTCTGCCAAGCTTCTCTTGGTGGCTACCTGAGCCTCTCTACATGCCTCTTATGCCACACACACCACACCTAGAACCACAGCACCTTAGACCTTTAAATAGGATGAGAATCTTCTTCTCCACAGTTTATAAGAGTCCTAACATGGCTCTTTCTCCTAATATGAGTTGAACATGATCTTGATGAAATTTTAAAATATTTTTCAACCTTCAGATGATGATCACAGTCCTCCATGGCCGCTGGATCCTATGGTCCACGTACAACTCCCGTAGATCTTCTAGATTAATCATAATTCGAGTTCAAATAGAAAATCCCATCCTACTCTATTCACCTTCGTCGAGTCGGCTTTGTCAGAGATCGAGCTGGCTCGAGTGTGTCTCACCTGAGCACCTACTTTCTTTTTGTCTGAGAGCGCCAGCTCAACTGAAGTTCGAGTCCATTTGATCTCAGTCCGAGCCGACTCGATCCCGTATCTGAGCTAGCTTGACTGCTTATTGATATCGATTCTCCTCTGCTATGGGTCAAATTTGAGACGTCAAATCCTAACAACTCCCCTTATTGTACTTATGAAATTTTGGCGGCCTCTCTACCTCCCTTTGCATGGAGAACTCCTTGAATCCCAAGCTGGTGAAAGTAGACCTATCAATAGGTTGGATTCGGATCAGATCCTCAATATTCAAATTCGGACCTAATTTTAGTTACTGGTATCAGATCCAGATTTGAATATCCGATGGATCTGGTCTTAAAGTACTAGACCCAGATCTTAATGGATCTCGGATATGTGGATCCGATTTTGGGACTTAAAACTGAGAAGGAGAGACTGAGGGAGGGGGTTCAACCTCGATCGAGAGAGGGAGAGACTGAGGAAGGAGATCCGGCCTTGTCGACGAGGAAGATCGAGAGAGGGAGAGAGGGGGTCCAGCCTCATCGACGAGGGAGATCGAGATAGGGAGCGATTGAGAGAGGGAGCAAGGGGGTCCAGCCTTATCGACGAGGGAGATCGAGAGAGGGAGGGAGGGGGGGGTCCGGCCTCGTCGGCAAGGGAGATTGAGTGATTGAGAGAGGGAGCGAGCAGGTTCGACCTCACCAATGAGGGAGATCAAATGATTGAGAGATGGAGCGAGCGGGTTCGGCCTCATTGGCGAGGAAGATTGAGAGAGGGAGAGAGGAAGGGAGGGGTCCGGCCTCGTCGGCGAGGGAGATCGAGAGAGGGAGCGATTGAGAGAGGGAGCGAGAGGGTTCGGCCTCGCTGACAAGGGAGATCGAGAGAGGGAGAGAGGGAGGGGGTCCAGCCTCACCGACGAGGAAGATCGAGCGACTGAGAGAGGGAGGGAGCGGGTTCGGCCTCGTCGACAAGGAAGATCAAGAGAGGGAGAGAGGAAGGGAGGGGGTCCGACCTCATCGACAAGGGAGATTCGAGAGAGAGAGCGAGAGGGTCCGGCCTCACCGACGAGGGAGATCGAGAGAGGGAAAGAGGGAGGGAGGGGGTCCGACCTCGTCGACAAGGGTGATTGAGAGAGGAAGGGAGTTCGGCCTCACGGCGAGGGAGATCGAGCAAGAGATGGGGAGAGGAGGGGAGACTGAAGATGGGAGGTCGAGAGAGGAAGAGAGGTAGAATGAGAGAAATTTAATTTTTTTTATTATATTTAATATATATATATATATATATATATATATATATATATATATATATATATATATATATATATATATATATTATTCGGATCTTGGATCTATCGGATCTGGATATTAAATATCCAGATCCTATCCATTTACGTTATGTTTTATTTGGTCCGGATCTAGATCCAGATAAATGAGTCTGATGCTAATACTAGATCTAGACCCGTTGGATATATACCTATGGGTCTCAAGTCTGGACCCAACTCATCAATAGCTCTAGGTGAAAGCCAAGATCGTGATCTACAATCATGATAGCAGTTCATGGTGGTCATAAATGTGGTCAGTGGTGCCAAGATGATCCTTGTTGGTGATGCGTACATGTTGCTTGCCTATGCTGTCAGCTCCAATAAGGACAATGCTGTTAAGGCCTATGTCTCCTTCGCCACCAATCCTCAGCCACCATAACCTTTCTAGGAGATGAGGGTTAGCACCATGCCCACCATTTAAGGATGCATTTGGCTCATGACCGAAATCAAAATCGATTGAAACGCAAATCAAAATGGCTGTATCCTCTAATGCCTTTGGTTCATGATAAAATCAGAATTAGAATTAAGATGAAATTTAAATATTAGGAGAGAGTGGAGATTAGATTTTTGGGAATTGGAGCAATTCCTATTCGAATTGGAATGGAAATGAGATTCTCCATAGTCAAATGACTGGAATAGGAGTCATCTATTCTTTTTTTTCATTATAGAATTCCACTTTTTCCAACCAAATATGCCTCATGTATGTTCATCAATGACATTATGGTTGAAAGGAGAGCTCACTTTATAAAAGAAAGAAAAAAGAAGATGCTAACTTTGTAATAGAATATAATTTGGAGAACCATCTTAAGACTTTTTAAAAATGAGAGAATTACTATATATAATAGGCAAATTTAAATGAGCTATGTTATTATTTTAGCTTCTATTCTTTACATATGGCATATAGAGCTTAATGGCCATGGTTAGGATTGAAAATAGGCTCAGACTGGGCCAACTTCAAGTTGAGCTATGGATTAGGTCTAAGTAGGAGTGCAATCGAGCCGAGTCAAGTAATTAAAAACTCGAGCTTGACTCGATTTAAAAATACTCGAGCTCAAAATTTGGCTCGAGCTCGATCGAATCTTAATATTCCAAGCTCGAACTTGGCTCGATAAAAAATAGACAAAGCTCGAGATCGACTCGACTCGAATATAAACTGAATCATACTCGAGCTCGAGTTCGAGTTTGAAATCGAACCTTATCTTATTAATAATATATATATTAATATATATTATAAATAATATATATTATAAATTATATATATATATATATATATATATATATATATATATATATATATATATATATATATATATATATATATATATATATATATATATATATATATATATATTCGAGTAGGCTTGTGAGCTTTCGAGCTGAGTATTTTGCTACTCGAGCTCGATTCGAAAAGCTACTCGAGCTCGACTCGAACTTGATAATAATAGAGTCAAGTCGAGCTCGAGTAGCTCGCGAGTAGCTTGGCTCATTTGTAGCCCTAGATCTAATAGAGTTTAATCTAATTTTGGGCTCAAATATAAAATCTATTTATTTTTGATGCTGCCGTGGGTATGTCAATGGTCTAGCTTGGGCTTGGCTTGAGCCCAAGCCCAATTAGGATTCAAAATGGAGTCCAAATCCAAGCTCAGAACATTTATTTCTATATACAGTTTTCTAGAGAGGATGACGAGGAATCAAAAGACAAATAGGAATGGGTTAGCTGAGAATGATGTCTCATGTATTATTTACTTATGTTATAAGAGAAGCATAGTTTTTGGCTAACCTGTTTACTTATAAAGCAATAATATAAAATATTAAACTTCAATTAGATACAGACCAGTATTTTTGGCCCAAATGGATAATTTGGGCTGGTCCAATCAGAAAAGTTCAGATTAACTAAAAATTTTTCAAATATAAAAAGCATAGAGAATTTTTTATACACTTCATCCAATATAAAAAAAAAAGAAAAAATACACCATCCTATCTGATTAGACTATGTAACCACCGCTTTTCAACGTGCATTTAATGCCTATAACTTCATTTTTTTATTTAAAATTTAAAATTATAAAAATATCTTTCTACTTTAAAAAATTATGGTTCTATAATCAAAATATGACTTCTTATGCATAGAAGAAAGAGAGAAACATTCTCATTATTTAAAAATTTCATAAATTTTTAATGATAAATATATATATATATATATATATATATATGATGATTTTTAGAAGAAAAATTATGATAGGATGTTATAATATGACTATAAGGTTATAATATGAATATAAGATGTTATAATTTTTTTTAAAAAAAATATTTTTATCATTCAAAATTTTAAATAAAAAAATAGAATCATATTCATTAAACACATATTGAAAAATAATGAGTTCGTGGTTTATGGTGTATTTTATATTAATTTTATTGGTGCATAAAATATTATTCAAAAAATTTAAATTCAAAAAATAATTGATCCAGCAACATAAACTTTTCAACTCCGGCCGTGGTCAGATAAAATTATATATAAACTCCGGCGGAGAGTGAACGACGTGTGTGAAATGCACACTTTCGTTCGTTGCATATGTTTTTCCGGCCTTAAAAGGTTGACTTCACTATGGATACTTTTTTCGTTTAATTTAGATCATTTGCTTCGCCGAAGAAGAAGAAGAAGAAGAAAAAAGAAAGAAAGAAAGAAAGAAAGAAAAGAAGGAAGGGGGTGGGGGCTGGGAAGAGCCTGACCCGTTGGCGCGGTCTAAACCCGTGCTCAAGCCGCAATCCCTCCCACTAACTCCGCCACGCCCTGTTTAGGCTTGGCGGCCGCCCCCATTTCCCAAATCACCTCCTAACGTGTAATCACGCGGACCCGCTTCCACTGAAGCTGGAACAATTACTGAAGCGTGCGCGGGATGAATGGGCCAACGCCAACGCCAACGCTTTTCGGTGATTGGTGGCGTGCACCAGCGTGGCCGATAATTTTTCGTTCGCTGCCTCCCACGTCACCACCCACCTATCCTTCGCTGCTTGCTTTAAGCACCCTCCGACACCATCACGCACTGGTATTCTCTCTCTCCCCACCTCCCAACTTCCCTTGTCGCTATCCTTTCTCCCGTGTCCTCTAGTGTCGCCCCACTGGTCTTCGCCTCCGATTCGCCCCCCTCCACTGCAAACCCTAACCCTAGATCGGTTTCTCCCTCCGTTGTGCTTCGAGACTGGGGTTCTCGGAGCAGGGATGGAGGATTAGGGCTCGGATCGAGATCCAGGGAGGCCGGTCAGGGCCGGAGAATTCTGATCTTTTCAAGTAGCGTGTTTGGGGTTAGGGTTTATAGATGTCTGTTGCTGACCTGAAGGAGCGGCATATCGCCGCGACGGCGACCGTGAACGCTTTGCGAGAGCGGTTGAAGCAGAGGAGACAGGCGCTTCTCGACACCGATGGTTGAATTCTCTCCTTGTTCTTGGCTTTTGCCCTCATTTTTTTTCTCCATAGAATTTTGGTTTTATTTTTTTCTCTTTGTTTTTCTTTTTAGTTGCTGGATATGCTAAGGGCCATGGGAAAACCGCAATTGGCTTTGGCTCCACGGATCTGGTTTGCTGTAGGACCTTGCAGGGTCATACGGGGAAGGTAGATTGAATCGTTCGTTGATATTTTTTTCCGATAAAGGTGGTTTTTTTGCGATTTCATTCCGCCGTTTCTCTTTTTCTTTAGTCAGATCAGTTCAGTATGTTGTCTGAAAATTATCTTGTCATGGTTATCTGGAACTGTTAATAAATAGTGAAAGTGTTTAGCATTTTAGGCTGGAAACCGTGAAGTTCTTGTCGTTTTTCCTCTTTTTTTGTGTATGCTCGAATTACGGAACTGGGGAAGGTCGATCTGATGTGAAAGAAGAGGAAAAGATATATTCTTAATATACATGTCCGAAACCGAACGGATCCCCTACATGAAGCTGACCTTAAACTTTTTCGCAAATGAGGCATGGAATTCAAAATTAGCAACCACTGATGATTTACTTCAAGATCGTTCTTAGAGCTCATGTAAATTCATTTTCTAAAAGTTTTTTTTTTTTAAAAATCTTTGGATATTCTCCTTTTCGTTGTTGTTCCAACTTTCACTGTTTAATTTCCATATGTTATATGATGTAATTGGAAGGGATGAAATGCTGCATTATTAAATACTTAAATTAGAAATCACATATTTCGAGGCCCATAATAAAGGCTTGATAGGTGAAACTTAGTTCAAAAAAAAATGATTATAAGTGAACAATATCTCAGGTCTGTTGCTTCTTCATAGGAAGATGTATTATGGTTCACGTCAAGTCAACATAACTACTCCATCAAACTTTATTTTTCTAAATCATAACCTTGAACATTTCTTGGGATGCAATAAGCTTTAATAAGAAGCATGAAGTGGGATCAATGGCAGGTCCCCAAAAAGAAGAGACTAATTTAGAAGTAAAATGAAACAATGTGACTATGTTTGTCTTTGTGTATGTGTACATGTGCATGCATGCATGCGGATGTGTGTGTGCGTGTATATTCAGATTTGTACATAGTATATACCAGTTATTTGTCTTGTTATTTATAGATTAAGTCTAAACTTCAACCACTTAGTTATCAGCTGATGGATATTGTTTTCTAAGAACTTTGTCAGGTCTATTCATTGGATTGGACTCCTGAAAGGAATCGGATAGTTAGCGCTTCTCAAGATGGGAGATTAATTGTATGGAATGCGTTAACAAGCCAGAAAACACATGCCATAAAGCTTCATTGTGCATGGGTCATGACATGTGCCTTTGCCCCCAATGGTCAGTCTGTTGCATGTGGTGGTCTTGATAGCGCATGCTCTATTTTCAATCTCAATTCTCAAGTTGATAGAGATGGGAACATACCAATATCAAGAATACTTACTGGGCACAAGGGCTATGTATCATCATGTCAGTTTGTTCCGGATCAGGAAACTCGACTAATTACCGGCTCAGGTGATCAGACATGTGTTTTGTGGGATGTTACTACTGGTCAGAGGATTTCTGTCTTTGGAGGTGAATTTCCATCAGGACACACAGCTGATGTATTGAGGTAGTTACACAGATCCCATCATGCATTCATGTACTTGCACCTGAGAGCAAAGTTCTGCAGTCAAATTTTCTGTAGGTTCTTGTTATTTTCGAAAATAGTGTAATTTCATCTTGGCTGTATGCCTGTTCTCTTTACCTGAAAAGATATTTCACATAACTGGCTTTGTGCTTGATGTCAACTACTGTGATAAAATCTATAGATCTCTTTTTGGTTAATTACCTTTTTGTGATCTTTGGTTGGAGAAACATCATCCACTGCAAAGTTTTTTTCTTTTTGGGAATCAAACTTGTGCTGGTCCTGGCCTAAAGGGAAAATATTTTCATTGTTTATCCAAAACAGATGATTCTATGTGTATTTCCATCTAATACCTTGTCTATTTTGATTGCATGTAGCTATTAAATCACCTGTCTAATATCAGCAATACATTTTAGTGCTAACATCAAGCTCTCTAGTATATACTGCCATTTACCAGAGGTTTTGTGCATTACATGAACATATTCTCCCAAACTCAAAATTCTCCTAAACTCAGTTTATTGAGATTACTAGTGAATACATTAATATGTCCAAATCCAACATCATGTTCAAATTTTTTCATGTAACTACTTGAAAGGTATTTCTACGTTGGCATGTGCATTGCACATAGGGGTCCATTATTTTATTTATATGTTGTTTGCGTAAGTAGGTATACTAAAAACCATGTATCAGGAAATGAAATTATATAATAACACATTGATGTTTCATAGTCTTATACCAATTATTCTCTCTCATAAGGAGCTTCTAACATGACTTTGTGGTTCTAAGAGGCTAAAAAAATCAATCATATTTATTGAATAAAAGACTTGATGTTTTATTATTGTCAAATCAAATATAATTTTATATGGTAAATAATTTTTGAACCAATAAACATGATGGTCGATAGTTCATGCCATACATTTCATTTCAACATAGTATTAAATAGAAAACTTGAGGATGTGTATTATATCAAATTAACCTTACCTCATATATTTTGTTTTGAATCAATAAAGCATGATGACCTATTATTTGTCTTGTAACTCTAAAACATCAGTCATGCCCCAATGTTCATGGATTGAAATCAGGTAGAACTTTGGGTAGTCTCAAGCTTTATTTGGCAGCATGTAAATTTCGACACAATTTTCATATCATAATAGATTCCCACCATTGCAAAAGATGGAAAATATTCTTTACATTTGTTAAGTGTGCCTTGAATTTCCTTGATCTGCCCAGCTCCATGACTCAGTTAGACAAAGTTGGAGGAAAAAAAACTGATTGGAACTTTTTGTGAGGTCTGTGTGCTCTTCCTTTTTCTCTATCTTCTTGAATCTCTTTTTTCTTCTTCAGTTTCATCTAGATCCATTCCAACAGCATACATGTCACCCTTTTTTTTTTTTGCTTTTTTTGTTTTTGAGAACGGTAGTTGGAATGACACCATCTGAATTTGAATATGGAATCTCTTCCAGTGCATGTGCTGGGAAGGCTGCCAACTCATGGACCCAAGTCCTGTTGGTTGTTATCTTGTTTTATTGTTGCGCTTAGTATGAGACGTTAATGGAAAAACCAATGGAATATAAGTCTGCCTTCTGTATTTTAGGGGGGAAGGGATTAAATATGGGATTTGGACAAACAGATGAAACATAAATTGATGCTTTTAATTTACTGTTTATGAAAGATTGGATAAGATAGAAAGTTTCAGGTATTTATAGCTCTTCTTTCACATTAAGCATGATGAAGATATGGCGTGATGTCTCATCTTGTTAACCCTACTCCTATAATTTGACTTGAGGCGCGCGCGCGAGAGAGAGAGATAGAGAGAGGGGGGGGGGGCAATCCATGGTTAATTCTTAGCATGTAGTGGAGTGATTGGTTATTAGTATTAAGAGGGTGACCTATTTTGGAAACAAAAATTGATTGCATATTCTTAGAATATTTCCAAAATTCAGAACTGTTCTTTTTAATGTCATATTGATACACTCATGAATGCACAGGCTATTATGCTTTTGCAGGTATGATGCTCCCACAAGCGCTAACTTACATATGATATTTCCATATTCATTGCATTTGATGCTAAAGTTATTGAACAAGGAACTCAATTTTGATTACGTACTTCAAGGTTTTTATGTTACTGAAAACAACTTGGGTTTTCTTCTTCCAGTGTCTCAATCAACTCTTCAAATTCAAATATGTTTGTCTCTGGTTCATGTGATGCTACTGCTCGACTGTGGGATACTCGAATTGCTAGTCGAGCAGTTCGAACATATCATGGTCATGAGGGGGATGTTAATGCTGTCAAGTTCTTTCCTGATGGACAAAGATTTGGGACTGGCTCTGATGATGGCACATGCCGGTTATTTGATATGAGGACAGGACATCAACTTCAAATTTATAGTCAACAGCATGACAATAACGATAATGATGTCGCCATTGTAACATCCATTGCCTTCTCAATATCGGGTAGACTCCTCTTTGCTGGATACTCCAATGGCGATTGCTATGTGTGGGATACACTGGTGGCTGAGGTATGCATTTCCTTTTGATTCGGAAAAAACAAATTTATGTGTAACTCTAAATGGTAAAGACAATCTTCAATGAAAAATTATATTGAAAACTGAACGCGAAGTCAATGGTTTGTTTTAGGAAATAATCTTGACGAAGTTATTTAATCCACAATTAAATATTATTTTCTTGTTGCTCTAATCCAAAGTAAAATAGGGATAATATATGTTTAAATTGTATCTGGTACTTATATGTATTATTTCAGTATATGAGTGAGACATGCTAAGGGATCCTAATGAATGGTTCAGATGGGCTAGTTTTCCATGTAATTTCCTCAGACTCCAATCTCCTTCTTATGGTATTTCCATATTGATGCTACATGTAATCTTTAGACGTAAATTCCTTTGGCTTCATGATGATATCAGAGAGAACATATGAGCTTTAAAGATCAGTCACATCTATCTCGCTGTGGAAAATATCGATAATGTGCGCATGTTGCTTGTAAGAATAGGTTTTCTAGCGCACCTACATTTCTTGCCATGGCCAATTGTGTCCTTAGTACTCATGTCAAATAGATATTAGGATTCCATATTTTTAGTTTTCCAGGTAAAATAACAGTGATTAGGATCATCTTATTTGTGAAATTGAAGGCTACATTTTATTTCTGAGATATAGTTTCCATCTTGAAAGCTTAGATCATTATGCTTTTGCATCCAAAGATTATATTGTTTAATTATCTGAGAAGTCTATTGGCAAGAAGATCCAATTGTAAATCTATGGGTTATGGCCATTGAAGATCTAAAGCTTCATGAGCTGAAATTATTGTGGGGGCAAGGATTGCAATCTTGGTAGTGAGGTAGGAAGAAAAGGTGCTCAACGCTGAAACTGTAATTGGTACATCTGTCAGACAATTGTCCACGGAAAGCATAATATTTTGAAGAAAGAGAAGATCATTATGTCTTTGTCATTGATGGAGATTCGTTTAGTCGTTAGAATTAATGAGCTTACTTCTATGTTGATGAGGCTTACAAAGGTATAGCAACCTATGGATGTATTTAATAATCAATGACAACAATTTATTTACCAATATGGCTTACTTGATGGGATGCTTGAGAGGGGGAATGGTAGTCAGACTAGTCACTATATTTTCTAATAGAAGGAGAGAAATTGGAGTTCATCATCACTCTTCTATGTTTGTAAGCGGGTGAAGTTGATATAATGATTTGAGATAAGTCTTTTGATGCAGGTGTTCCTATGCAGGGAAGTTGGCAAACTTGTCACCTTTTTCTCATTTCCTTCATGTGCTTCTTCCTTATTTTTTTTAAGTAAATTTTATGTTCAAAATATAAGTTTTATGTATCCCTTCTTATTTGCCTATACCATAAATCACGTTCAACTTCTGGCAATTATGAGTGCTATTTCTAAATTATTCATTGGCTAATTTGAATCACAGATACAATAATGTTATTAAAACAAGCATTATAATGTTTGACCACCCCCGCAAAACAAAAACCCTGCACCGGGACTCCATCATTATAGACAGATTTGCTGGTATAAAAGTAATGAACACTATATATGCATTGTAATCCATATAGTACCAGTCATAGAAGCCTATTGTTGGCACTGGATATTATCTTACATTTTTTATATTGTTATTGCTGTTCTGATTTGTAATAATATTATTTGGTATTAAGTTTTCATAAATTACTATAGCATAAGCTTAGTATTTAACTTTGAAAGTTCTTGTATGTTTAGTTTCATTATGGTCTTTCATAGCCATTGTAATGTTCAATAGCAGTTTTAGGCTGTGGCTTTAATTTGTTAATGAATCAAACTTTAAACGAGAGATTTCAAATTAATTTTGATGTTAGTCCAGCACTGGAAAATAACTTTGCATAACAAATTAATTTCCTTCAGCATTGAATTGTCGACACATTAGGTTGTTGTCTATGCTAAGGTTAAACTTTGGTTTTAATTTTGGTTTTGGCAAGATTAGGTTTTGATTTCAGTTGTTTGGGCTTTGGCTTGGATAGTTCAGATTGAAAATTTTAAAGAAATCCAAACAACAATTGGTATTAGGGAAAATAAAAAACACTAAAGAAACCAAGAAAAAAGTCTGGACATCAACTTAAACTACATTTTATTGTTTAGGAGCATTGGATATATTTTTTCAGTAATTCCCATTGTTTTGATAGAAAAGAAAGATATAATCATCATACTTGTAATATATGTTACTGTTTGATCACAATCTATTCGTTTTAAATATTTGTAAAATGTAAATTTAAGATATCTTTAGAACTTGCAACATGGAAGTTTAGTTTAATAAAAATGCTTGCTAACAGTTAAAGAAATGAAGAAATGGGGAAAAAAATCAGCATAAAGAACCCATAGAAACGGTGACTTTGGCCCTAAAAATTAGTTTAGGCAAACTCCAAAACTGACCCTGGTTTGAATTGGTTTTAGGTGAACCTGGGTATTTTGATTTTGGAGTTCTAATCAGAAGTTCAACCTTGGAGTCCAATCTCTGAAGTTAGTGAAACCATGGCTTATTCATTCCACACCCTTCTTCTCAAGGTGTGGTTTGTGTTAATATTTTTGCTATTTTTTATGAAAAAAAGTTTTTTTGACTCAGATATGTTTTTTTCTCAGGTAGTCCTGAATTTGGGAACTCTACAAAACTCCCATGAGGGCCGCATAAGCTGCCTAGGTTTGTCAGCTGATGGGAGTGCCTTGTGCACAGGAAGCTGGGACAAAAACCTAAAGGTAACTTCTTCTTTGTCCGGTCATTGATCAATAATTAGATTTTGCAATTAGAACCATTAGAAGATATTTTAGATGTATGTAGAACCTGTTACATGGAATCAGTTTACACCACAGAATCATATCGAGAAGCCTTTAGAGTAGCTGTTATGGTCAGGGTGCAGCATGACTGGAAATGCCGCTTGTATTACTTCCACAATGAGTTGTATCATATCCTTGGAGAATCTCTCAAAAATAAAATTTGTTTTGCCTTTTCATTTGGAAGTTTGTTTCTGGCTGTTTAAAAGAATCTTACCTACTTTCAAACTAGAACTACAAAATGTGGCTCAGGAGCCTGTAGTCTTTCTGGTCGCTTCAGCTGTATGCCTTGTTTACAACCGAGGAGTTGATTCTTTTCCTTTTTCTCTCTCTCTCTCTCTCTCTATCAACCCTCGGATGAATATTCACTATCAATTTCAGCCTCTTAGCTACAAACTGCATTCAGCCAGTCTAGCTAGGTTAAATGGGCATGTCTCAGTTTCCAAATCTCCTAGGTGATTATTATCTTGTTCTACCCATTTATCCTATCCCCTTTATTTGCTTTCTTGATCCCAAAAATTCTTCTCTTAAGGCATATTAATGGATGAGGGGCCTGATAGCAGAGCCAGTATACCAATCCTTTTCTTCTCCATGCCGTTGCTTATTTCTGTCTACATCTTGCATATTCTCTGACAAGATCAACATCTTGAGAACTTGATTATCACACTCAATATTCCAGCTGATTGATTCAAACCTCTGTTGGACAGCTTATAACAGTTTCAAGCTTCAAGCCATTCAAAATAAATTCCAAACATTTAACATTACACCTTTCTTTTGTGAGATTGAGTCTTTTCCATTTCTGCAAAGACGTCGGTTCAAATTCTACAGAACTCAGCCTTTATTATTTTGGCAGATTTGGGCCTTTGGAGGACACAGGAGGGTGATCTGAATTTTTTTGCATTCATGTTTGTTATGGATTATCTCAGTTTGGTTCCCAACTTGGACGATGTTTTGCAAATAACGTCTAGCTTGTGTATGACATGTTCTGTTGTATCTCACCCTCTTAAGCTGAAAGTCATGATACCATGAAGCTCAAGCATCTCGAAATATCAATTTTTGGATTGGACATGAGAAAAAGGTCGCAGAAAAAATATCGGGACTACACCTTGCGACATCTAGAATTTTTGGTGTCATTTGTATTATTAGATCCCTGTAACTCCTTTTCTTCATACTGTGCACAAAATGTGATGTCTTTTGTTGGTACTTTTAGTCTAGAGAATGTTATTTATCCAGCCTGTACTCTGGTATGTACACCTCCTTGATTTGTAATCTTGACTGAATGTTTCGTTTGTTATTTGAACTAGGAGATAATTTGAACTTTGGTGGGCAAATGATAGGTTAACAGATTCTTGGTAATTAAATGTTATAAAGTTTTTTCATATGGCTTATCAATCAGATCTGGATGGAAGCTGTTGTCCTGAAATTGATGTTGGAAAAGATGGCTTTCCGTGAATTATGCTTATTTTGGTGAAGATGATGCTGAAGCATCAAATTCTGAAGGAGGGGGGTTGGGGGAAACTTCAGACTCCATTTGCAAAAAAATTGTTGGAGGTGGCCATTTGAGATCTGCATGAAATGCAAGTAAACAACAGGGGGACATCAAATTTTCTTTTTGTCCTTTGTCAAATACTGGGTGACTTGGCCTAAAGATTGATTGGTTGGTTGTTTGATTGATTGATCGATCCATTCATTCATCCTTGCGGATGGAGATGCCCCACATGATGTTGCTTTAATTTCTTATACTTCTGTGGTCGACATTGCTGGGAATCTTGAAAGGGCATACAGCCAATTTAATTGCCCCTTAAAAATTGCATTTAGGGGCATCCGGATAAACGATCCAAACCATTATTCTTCATCCAGAAGGCAAGCTATGCCTATAAAAAAGCTTTGAAGTTTTAAATGACGAGGAGATCTATTTCCTATGCATCAAGTATTTTCCTTTTTGGCTTATGTAGATTTAGATTCCAATGAGATGTCCCGTAAGATATCGGGATGAGGTATCATTCCATATGCCGAGATAGAGCTGTCCCATTGAGGTATCATTCCATGTGCCATCATTCCATGTGCCGAGATAGAGCTGTCCCATTAGCATCTTAGTATTCTGATCGGAAGATATCATCCATCCCAATTGTCGGGATTGGGATTGGGTGGGACAAAAAATGGGACGTGGGAATTAAAATAAGTACTATTTTTTGAGGGAGGGCTATACACCAAGCTTGGTTCATTGAGACAATTTTTTGAGGGAGGGCTATACACCAAACTTGGTTCATTGAGACAATTAAAAGAACTAAATTTCAAAAAAAATTTTCCAAAATGGTAGTGGCGCGTGGTGGTGTGCGTGGGGTGGAGGTAGTGCTGAAACGAGACGAACTTTGGCCTGTCTGCTAGCCTGCTTGTTGTTCGGCTGGCTGGTCCGATCACAGATAAGACTTGAGTGATGATAGTGGAGAATTCAATTATTCTTGGACTCTTTTGTTAAAGACCCTTATAATCCTTCCGCAGATGCCAGATGCATGCAGGAGCTATAAAATGTCATCCAGCTCTTGGCTGTGGTCATGGTGCTGTTGACTGCCTCAGTCCAGAGAAGTTGTAGCTCCCTTTGGCTGTTGTTTTGGGTTTTTGGGTACCTAGCAAGTGTTGCCACAGCAATGGTGGAAAGGGGCAAGAGGCAAGGTATGGTGCAGTTTCTGGTCGAGCATTGCAGAGAACATAAACTTGTGCTGGGCACCCTCTCTTCGTTGGGTCATCAGCGGTAAGGATTTTGTCAGCAGTGTTCAAAAACTTATAGCAGGAAGTAACACTAAAAATTTGGCTTCTTGTCCATCTACAAGAACAACTTTCAGGTTGATTAGCTAGTGCAGCGGGGGCAATTAAAGAGAGTTAGGGAGTTTATCATGCAGGTCCAGTGCCATTGTGGAAGATTGTAGCATCGAGGGTAGCTGCAAGGCCTCATTGACAGTTATGTTTTGAATTGAGTGGCTAAGAAGAGACTAGGAAATGATGATTACGGAGTATAGATGCTCCTGGCCATTGGCTCTCCAGGAACACCTCTTGGAGTTGGAACCGTTCCATGCTGTGATGTTGTTGATGCACAGAAATCGATCATTGCAATGCAGAAGTGCTTCCCAGAAGGTGGAGGCAGCTAAACGTAGGGCACTGTTGTCTATTATCGATTACTGTTAATGACTGATTTGCCAACGATAAAGAAATGTATGTGTGGATCTATTGCTGATAACTACGTGGTCTCCTTGTCCTTTGTTTGAGTTTTAAGATATGCAGATTTTGATGAATGGCATATATGCTAGATATCACAAATTGAATCATTTATTCAATGTTCTGAACTTGAGAGGAAATCTAATTTGCTCAAGGATTCAGACGGAAGAAGCTTCGGGTCGATGGTTGGTCCACTGCTTGGACAAAGTTATATTTGGTGGTCGTCAGAGCTTTGCTGTGAAAACTAATAACATATTATGAAGTTTCAAGTGCACCACGATCATACGGGCATCTGTATGGCCATGACTCCTCATAAATTGTGCCATATCATTCACCCAATTATCCTGTAACCAAAGAGCAAGATAACCTACTTCACCTAGTTTCATCATAATTAAGTGCCAATAAATAGAAGAAGATAGAAAATTGATCGCGTGACAATTAGGGGCTGTTTACCGTATGTGCAGTGTAACTCACTGAAATTGCATATATTTGAGTTCCTTGTGGTTGAATTTACTCTATTTGGAAGGTTGCAGAAGATGTGGCAAGTTCAAAAAAAAAAAAAGGTTGTTTGGTTGAATGCAACTCCAAAAAATACAGTTACAACAGGCTTTTTGGACATTCTTCCGATCAATGGTGGATGTGGAATAACTTATTAAACATGATTATGCCGTGATAATTTATATGTTTGGTGATCACTTCACACTTAGGTAGTAATTAATTCAAATGAACTACTTGTTGGTAACTAGCTCATGGAGTGCAAACGGAAGGCTGCTCAATAAATAAAAAATAATTTTTATTAATACTCATGATGGTTCTTTCATCTAAAGATAAATCTTCAAGAAAATCTAATAAGAGTAGTGTTGATTAATTGAAAGACGTGACAAAGAAAAAGAAAATAACAGATTGGAGTTTTGGAGACCAGACAGATCTTCCAAGAGCGGAAATTTAACAGGGATGTCAATGTTGTTGCCTATGGCAAAATGTATCATGCCAGATGGATACGGGCATCATGAAAAATATTAATAAACGAGGAATTTTATTCGAGATAATCAAATTTCCAGAGACACCTGATGACCTACCAAGTCCAGCATTCCAGTCCCGGTCGACCACCTTCTCGCTTCAGGTGGGGCTTACCGACATCCCCGATGGTTGCATACATCATGGAAACTTCCAATGTCCAGTCTAGACGGAAGCATTTTGTTTGAAGCTATAGTTGTATTGGGACTTCCAGAGGCCAACGACAAGCACATATTTCGAAATGCCAGGAGCAGAACATCTCTGCCAACTTCCTGGAAGTACTACTACTACAGTATGCCAGTCTCTTGTTTTTAGCTGGTGGGTGGGTGGGGCAAAGGATTTCACCAGAAACCTTTTTTCTCGGAACACCAGTATAGTTCTTCTGCATTAAATTCACATGTTCTGTGACAACACGTAAGATCACCCATTTTGGTATTAAATTCTAGATGCAGTTTTGAGATCTACATCAATAACAATCATCCGGAAAAGGCACCCTTCTTTTGGCAGAAAAGTTTGCCTTAAGGTGTTCTACATCTGCATATACTGACATGTAGCATCAGTTTCACAAAGGTTTAACAACTTGATTGCATATTATTCATCACCGAACAATAAATAGAAATACTGGGGTTCAGAAAAACAAATTTGTCCTCATCTTTGAATAACAACTCAAACCCTATTTCAAGGCTCCTTCCTTCCGATGGACTGTCAAGCTAAGGCTGCATCAAACCTAACGCTCAGAAAAACTGATCCTCCAAAACATCCACCTTGTGAACATTAGCATTAGCCACTGGCAACAATTTCATGGATTGTATCACTGACTACCTGATCTTCAGATCTAACAGCAAGTTTCATGGCAACCTGCTTAGGACCATCAATCCCAAATGATATCCTAGCTAGCACTTTCACATTCCCAATGAATACACCAGATAAAAGGCAAGTATGTGACCGAGCGTTGCTCGGAACTACATCAGTTCCCTGCAAAATAGACATGATCAGTTCAATAACGATCATTGCCTTCAAAAATAACTTAATATCTAGAACAAATATAAAGTTAGAGGCTTAAAAATAACTTAACATCTAGGATACACTTTTTTATGTGAAAATATCATGGATCAGTAATATGAGAGAATTTGAATGCATGTTTGTTTGAATTTTTTAAGCAGCACTGAGTTTCTAAAAGTCAAGGCTCATTTATATTGCAGATTTTGAAAGCAAAGATTTTAAAGAAATGATGCCAAGTAATTGACTCGACCCTGATTTTATACAAGGCATAGAGCTCACAAACTAAAACAGGAGAAGAATAAACGAAACAGAAACAGAAGGCTTAGATCTGCACTATCTGATCAAGCATCACGGCATCATTTCATGACTATATGTAATTTTCTCTTGAAAGATTTTTTTTTTTTTGTAAATGAATAATGTTTGTATAGAAAGCAACCAACCTCGCAAGCCTGCATGCCAAGAATGTTGATGACAGCACTAACAGCTTCAGCCAAGCTCTCACGGACACCGAGCCCATACTCATCAACCCGCTCACAATCTGCACCCATGTTATCCCAAGCGTGCTTGAAATTGGAAACTCCTACCTTCAGCATATAATCTGCAGCAACAACTTCAAGATCTTCTAGCTGGTACTCATCTTCAACCCCTTCTTCATCTGCTTCCCCTGTGGCGGGATCCACCTGAATCATGTCCAGTAACCATCAATACCATGCACAACATAAGCACAGATGAAATGGCTACACAGCAAAGCCAATAGTTACATCGGCAAATCAACTGTTGTCTTCATTTTCATTTTAGATAGATTATAATGCTCTTGGCATACTTGAGGCAATGCAAGGGCCCACCCATCGCATTTTACAGTATGAACTAATACAGGGATTACAGTCATTATCTATAGCACTGGAAGTAGATGGAGGTAAAGAAAAGGGCTGACACAGAGTGAGAAGGATCCTATAGCCTCCACAGACCTCCCATCCAGCTTCCTATATGTCATTCATCTCCAACCCCATTGACCATGTACTGTGCCATAAAGTCACCAGCATAGGAACATTTGGAAAATTAGATCATCTGAAATAGCCACAGGTTGGTACTGCTGATCTATCCACCATATCCCATGCCAATCACAGCCTTGAAACAGATGGAGGTGATTGAGATGAGAAAAGGAGTGGATGGTGATCCCATGTCCCCATGTGGGTGTCTGAAAGAGACAATTGCTCAGGAGACTGGGCACCATGTAAGGATATAGGTGGAAGAGAGAGTGGACATGGACCAAAGCGTAGATCACTAGATTGAAGAAAGGGAGCATAGTTCGCTCCAATCTTCAGCAATCTGAGTTTAGCATATAATGGTTAGATTTTAACAAAGGAACAAGAGAAGCTGAAATCAACTTAAGAATGCTCTCACCTCCAATATATGAGAGAACATGCATTTCCACGTGAATACATAATTAAAAGTCAAGCTTAAGATTGATAGACAAAATGTGAGTAAGGTGGATTTTGTAATCATTTTAAAGACAAAATTGGATGTTAACAGATGTTTGTATTTATAGACCACATATAAAAGGCTAACTTCTTTCTGACTAAATGTAAGGTGGCATTCTCACTAATGCTTATTTATTAGAAACAATCCTATGCTGCTTAACTAGAAGTTCTTGCACAAAATTTATATTGTTTCATCAAATTTTCTCATTAGTTATTAGCATAAGAACTAGCAAAGAAGTTCAACGAACCTTGGTAAGCAATCAAAATGCATAGCAGAAAGTTATCACAAGATACAATTGTACATATAAAATCACTTCCTCTACAATACTTGCACAAGAAATGCTATCCAGGCATAACATATTTGGCTTGGCACCAAAAGCATATCAAGACCCCTAGTTATGCAAAGTGATTCCAGTGGCGAAGCTGAACACCAACATCAAGATTTCATCTGCACTTAAAACCTTTGTTCTTTCCAGGAGACAGAGATACAGGCGCCAATCTCTGTTACATGGACTCATGTTCACTGTGTCTAAGCATCAGATTCTTTCAATATCCATGGTTTTTCTTTCCTTACAAAGCCATGTCCAAGTGTTCTACCAATATCCATGTTAAGAGTGTCAGGTGTGTGAACTTAGGTTAATACATATGAGAGATGGATTTTGGATGGAGTCAGATTTCTTGGATAGCACAAGAGGTTTTGGCTTCTTGCACCATCTTCTAAGTTTTTGGCAATGCTTCATTATATTCACATGAACCACTTAAGTACATGGGAAAAAATCATGGTGTCAATGTTACTACTCACCTTTACCCAAAAAAAAAAAAAAAAGTGAAGGAAAGAAATGATGAAACAAGAATGCAAGAAAATGTTCAAAGAGCTTCACAGATAGAAGATATACCAGTAGATACTAGACTTATGTCATGCCCAACCCCAACAAGAAATCCAACCATAAGCAATGAGATTAGGTATGTACCATAGGTGGAATACAAGAGGAAGGAAATTTTGAAATCATGCATAATTGCATACAATTATAACGAGGGCTAGGTAGCAAAGCAAATAATAAGCAAAATATATAAACAAGGTTTTTTGGATATGATTATGCTTTTAAATCAAATATTTCTAAGCCAAACAAGCTCTAAATGTCATGAGTCTTGACAAATAGCAAACCGCAAATCTGCTACCAAATTCTTGCTGTTCACCTAAGGACATAAGACAGGTTTAAAAATCCTCTGAGGAAAATAAAAAACAAACACTGATAAATTCCTTCATATTTACCCCAAAAGGTAAAAGTTTCTCATTTATTGAAAAATTAACAATGAATATTTTTAAACCATAAAAACCAGAACAGAGTCTCTTTGATAGTAAAGTACCGCCTAAGTTTGAAGCCTAGATTAATGTTGACTTCAAGCAAAATACAACCAGGATTAAAACTATTATTCAATCTCATGAGGAGACTGTGTCTCTGCCAACATTACGAAGAAAAAATAAACTAAAAATGCATCTGTGTCTCTTCAATTCCCTTTTGATTGATAGGCTGAGCTAGTGATGAAATACAACTAACACTTGCAGCTGTATTAGCTTTGTATTACCAAGTTTATTTTCATCAGACGATCTCAGCATAAATGTAGTGAAAAAGGATACAATAAAACAATGCAATCTTAAATATTCTAGACTTACCTCTTTAACAATAAATTTTAACAAGTTTGAAAACTTTCCCACAGCAGGGACACCTTCTGGCTTTTCAAAAGCCACAAAACTCTGCCCTGGCGAATCATAGGGCAATGTTTTAAGAGGCTTCGATGCAACTTCTGAAAATTCCTCAGCTTCAGAAGCATCAACAAAGACAGTGACCTAGGAACATTGCCAAAATGGAAATAATGAAAAGAATTCACAATATCAATAAACAAGGAATACTTATTCTGGAAACTCTCTTACATTTTCAAGTAGCTGCTCAGGAATGGTGTTTGTACAGTTATACTGGAATACAACATGCCCATCATAAATGTGCTTGACAACATTAACCGCATATTCTGTTTCAGCTTCTGTCAGCTCCACAGGTGCAGATGACTGAGGGAAAAGGACAAAATATTTCAGTAGCAATAGACATCTTAATCCGAATGGAATTTTTAACTTGCTGTAGGAGAGGGACATGGAAAAGGCTTTTTTTCTTTTTCTTTTTTTTTTTGGTGGGGGTCAGGGTGGGAGAGAGGCACAGGGAGAGAGTCTGACTGAGTAACCTTGAAGAGTTCCCCAAAGCCAGAAAACTCAGGAATGGACGAAAGAAGCTTTTCATATGCATCGACAGCCGATGTTGGACCGCTGGTAGGAGCTGCTAAACCACTAGGCTTTTTGCCTGGAGCCTTTTTCTCAGCATGAGGTTGCAACTTAACTTCCTTTGGCACGGCAGAGATATCAAAAGGTTCTTCAGAAGCCTCCTGTTTTTCAATCAAAGAAATAAGAGGTGATGGCCAACCAATAGCTACTATGTTTCATAGGATACTTACGTAATTCCGTAAACTTGTTTCTAAATTGACAAGAGGCACATCCAACGAGCCAAAAAGGAATTCCTTGACATCTTTGTCAGTTTCACCAACCAAATCATCACCTCCAAGCATATTGAGATAAAGTGTTGCACGATCACGAACCTATGGTAATCAAGTAGAAGAAAATGAAAATAATTTAGACCACTACCATAGAAACAAAAACTTTATAATATAAAGACTATGATCATGAGTCATGATGAAAATCTTTTTGAACCAGATTTATCCCATAATTATGGAGGTCAGCTTCATGAATCCTTCGCAATTTTTGTGCCTGACAAGTATTTCTACATATGCATGCTAATCCATGAAACAGGGCAATTTAAGATCAAATGAAAGATGGACCTTCAAGGCAGATATGGTAGAAAGAAAATCTGATATGCATAACAAATATCTCTTTCAGAGATGGTAGAATTCTGTCTAAGCTGCCTTTTATACTGTATCCATTGCATATGCAATTGGATCATGTCTATACATAAAATAAATGTGATATTCAGTTGGATGACAATGAAGATAGGAAGAGGTTCCCTGGATAAGATTTTGATGCAATAAGCTCACTAATGAAACCATGCAGCAAATTCACAATTACGAAGAGGAAATGATGTGCCTTCTATATTTAAGCTTACCTCATCATCACTATCATAAAGGCAACGCCTCAAAAGAACAAATATGCGAGGCTGCAAAAGATATTCACAACAGATACAACATGCATTAGTAGCTGATCATCAACCAAAGAAACTTGCAAATAAAGAGGGAAGGAATTTAGATAGAAACTTGTAATTAAATAGGGAAAAGAATTTGGAGCAGTGCAGCACCTTCAATGAATCAACCAAAGCACCAAATTTTGCCAACGTACTCACAGCACCAGCCCGAACTGTGGCATTTTCAAGTATAACCCGATTGTAAATGTAGCGTATATATTTACTAGGGTCTGATGTCTTTGGCCCTTCATTTCCCAAAAAGTGAAGTATCTAGAGCAACATTTTATAACAAAAGTCAATCATCGAATCAACTAAACAAATCAGAGGCAATATATAAACACCTATTAGCATCAAATTTGGCCATTCATATATTAGAATTTTAATTCTGCTGTCCATATATGCAGAGATCCATAGTAATTCTCTTCTGACAGAATAAGTAGCATATAACACCATAATGAATAACCTCAATCTTATCCATAAACGATTTGGCTTTATGAATCAGTTTATGATTCTTTAGGGGGTGTTTTGTTGCAGAATAAGTGGGAGGATATCCCCATAAATTCTTGCCAAACAACTTATAATAGGAGCTTATAGTGTGGTGCAGGATATCCCCTGGTTTTGGTGGAATAGGCTTATACCACATTGCCCACATGCAGTTATACTGCATTTGGTCCCAAAAAGATAGTCAACTTAGCATCTCACCCTTGTATAAGTGGCCTGCTTGGTATTGTATGGCTGCATATATGAGCCCACTTAACATTTTTAGAGCCACATATACAGCCTGCTCTTATTTGGGCTCATGTAGATGAAGCAGGTTCAAGTTGATGGTTAGGTTTGATATAGGTCTTAGGTGGACATGATATGGGCATTCATGGTGCTAAAATGTTGATTACGTTATAATTACTACTACTGAGTGTTAAATATTAAGTAATAAGCACTAATTGTTAGTTGCCATTGTTTTGTTATCATCCATCCATAAAACATTATTGTCATGATTATTGTTTTTATTGTACTTAACATATTATATTTATTTTTAAATAATTAAAAAAGGTAAATGCAATATGCACACACATATATGCAGTCGGCATATCATATATGCACTACGTGGTCCCTTGACCACCCATATACTGCATCCGCTTTTTAAAACGCTGAAAAAACCCAACTCACAAGTAGGAAGGTTACCATAGTTTATGGTTTAAGCTCGTGCAACCAATATACAACCCTCATTACATCCATCTGAAATTAAGCATCAAGGAGCAAGATTATATTATACAAAGTCATGTCCCTGTTGAAAGCTCAAAAGCTGTCACTACTAGCTGCAAGCTTCCATGTTAAACTCCTCTTCTATGCTAAGCTCAGTTCATTTGATACAGTGATGACTGTTCCTTGCTTCCATGTTGCACCGTTAACATGAATGATGCATAAATGTCTTGGAGGCATTTCTCATTTTGATTATGGAGTCTAACCTTCATATTTTATCTAATAACTTAGGACATGCAACTACAGCAACTATAATATATCCATTCTGAGGACACAAATGATGGTGCAGTCAAACAGGAAACTCAAGCAGCTTAATTTGTCCCAACAAGAAAAGAAGCATGAATTAAATAATAGTTACCTGAGTTGACAGATATGTAAATTCACAATCCTCAATAAATTCACAAAGATGAAACAGGCCACCTTCTTTAGCTTCTGGTATATCTCTGATGAGGATAACTATAGAATCAACAATTGCTTTCTTATATTCAAAACCCCCTTCTTCTCTAAGAATGTTGCTTAAGAAGTTCATCCTGGATAAGATATGACAATAGTAAAATGATTAATTGTATTGTCCTTTAAAAACAAGAAAAAAAATCCTAAGATGGTACAAACCAAGGATACATACAGTGATCGATACTTAAGAGGAAACTTCAGGCACAAAGATCGTATAGCTTCCACAACCACAATCTTGAACTCATCAGCAATATCTGACATGAAATTGGTTATTTGTTTCATCAAGCGATCCACACTTGATTCATTGCCAGTTTTTAGAAGTGTCGTTATAGCAAGTGTAGCGATGCTCCTATTTTGATCAGAGATTAAGCTTTCCATGTCAATATTACAATTGGTAACTGCCAGAGGATGTGTCATAGCAACCTGAAAAGTACCATTAGAGTAACAATATAACATGTCAAATTAGAACATGTTGATCAACAGAACGGACATACAATTCAGACAAACAGCCAAAGATATCTAGTTGTGATAGTTTTGCAATTTCACTAACCAAAATAAATTTATTTTGTACTGCATAAAAATGAACCCTGTGAGGAACAACTTACTAACTACATCTCAATGATAGTTCATAGAAAGGAGGTAAGGTGATGAATAAAAAATACCGAATGAGTAATATATTAGTTTTCTTCATTAAATGAGAATTATATATATATCTAATTGTTCGCATATAAGCAAAGTCTAAGTATTTTACAAGTCAGTTGCGAAACACTTATGAATGACCATCTAAATGGTTATATAAGGTTTAATTGCACGTCACTTACTAAGGAAAAAGTTATAGAAACATCAAACCACATTAGGGTCTGACCACATAGTGACAATCTAGATTTGAAAAGGATACTTGCACAACAACTATGAGTTTCTTCATGAAAGTCCTTGAGAATTCTTTTTTTTTTTGCAAAACCAAACTCATAACTAGTTGGAAATTCCATTATGAGGACAGAACATTGGGGGTAATTAAAGAGTTCATGTTAAGAGGAAATCCATATGGCATGTGCATCTCTTGCTTAATCACAAGTAATGTTTGCATATACTTGACTTACTAAAAACAGACAAAAAAACAATTCCTTACTGAATCTGCACAATACAACGGAAGGGTATAATGAGGTTCACATTTAGGGAAAGACATTGAGAACCAACCTTATTTAGAGTGCGAACAGCAGCAAAACGAAGGACTGGTTTGGATGAACTCAAAAATAACTGTAAAACAGTTATTGCAGGTGTCAACTCTCGACTGGTCACGCCACTCAGCTCTGTTATTGCTCTTGCAGCTTCAAATATCACCATTTCTGCTTTGTGTCGCAAACAGGCTTCAAGAAAATCAAAAAAAGGACGTTCCCCTGTCTGTGTATTCACACCTGACTCTCGAATAACCTGAAGATATGCCCTTTAGTTTCCCTTAAACCATGTATGCTTCAATATTATTAAAATAAAAGACAATTACCTGGCTGGTATAGCGAATTAGAAGGCACTGGGCTAGGGGTGAGCGGACAGATCCTCTAGTCAAGCTCGTCACAAGCTTGCTAACAGCCAAGCGGTCATTTTGCCGTATCTGCCAGTCAAAAAACAACCTACTATTCATATGGGTGTCCAAGAGGTACTATTTCTCAGAATGCTCAACAAGTAATGTATTTCTAACAATTGTGTGGCCCATAAGTTTGTTTACTTACAATCTCCTCATGAATTGCCGTGTAACAACTTAAACATAACACTTATAAACACAGCTTTTGCAATATCAGAGCATGGAAACGCTAAGCAGAGCTTTGGGTAACAAAGTAAGTGATACATGTGTTTGTATAAACTTAACATTTAATGAAAGTAGTGTTAAGAAATCTGCAATGCATGAATGTTAAAGAAACAAACAAAATGCAGTCTGCCCAGTAATTACTAAATGAAATTTTGAAATTGACCCAGCATAAAGCATGCCTTACATCAAAACCAGATACATGATGGATTCGTACTAGAATAGTAAAAGAGGTCAAACAGCAAGCAACAGGATAAGTTAACAATTTTTTCTAATTTTCCCTCTTTACAATGTTCCCCCCTTCATTTCAGATAAGAGTCTTCACTGCACAAGACCCAACTGTAGCATGCCAAGAGACCATCCGTCACCCCATTTTTCTTTAGCTTTTCAATCTCGGAGCATTAAAACGCATGCATACAGAGTTGGTACTCGGAGCAAATTACAAAGTGAAAGTTATAGCTTGATGGGAGCTCTGATCCTATTATACACCATAAGTATCCTGCTCATAATTTTTAAGATCATTTAGACTCTAAAATTAATAAAGGCATGTCTTGCCAAAAAGATCAAGAAATCCAGATAATGATCCACGAATTGGGAGCACAAGAAGAGGCAATAAGAGAAGCTTAGGAAGAAAAACCCCTCTTGATTATAATGCTAGGAAACAAGTTCCAAGTAAAGCTAGTCATATTTTATAGGGTTTGACATTCATGAACCTCATGGAAAACTCTAGTTTCATGGAAGCATGGTGTGAATACTTCAAATTGCATGATGTCCTCATCCGATACATATCAGATACCAATACTTGCTGGATAATTCTAGCATACATGTTCGACATATGTAGAATCCATGTCGCATACTTATTTTCAAGTATATCATTTTTCACATTGGAAAAAAAAAAAAGACCAGATATTTCTTAGATATACACAAAATGCTTTCCCTCCGATGATAAGGCCAAAATCCTGTGCTGAAATAAATACTATTTAGGCTAATCCTTTGTCAATAAAAGCTTCTCAAATTCCTTTTCTTCACTTGGACCCAGTTACCTCTCTAAAACTGGGCATACTTGTAAATGATTTAGTCATTCAGCTCTCCATAAAATAATTTTACCATCAAAAACAGAAAAATATAAAGTTCTGGCATTGAAGATTCCCACATCTATGGCTGTGTTCTGAAGTCATGTTTTCCCACCCTACCCCTCCCACAATTTGCAAAGCAATTGAAGATGGGTCCATTAGTGAACTAACTTCATATCTAAGACAAACAACTTTTTCCAATTCAAGTTTTCTTTAAACTTATATACTTCTTAGATAACATGCATCATACATAACAAATGATTATACGAAAATCAGAACTCACTTCCAAATATGCAAAAAAAGAAAAAAAGAAAAAAAAGCATATGCAAATCCTGCCTGCATATGCTTTATGTTTAATGTTTGAATTGTAATAAGAAAAATCACTTTCTTTGAATTGCACATCAGTTCTAACTACAATGGTGAGAGCACCTCATCCCCTTTAAACCACACCACAAAGATGATTTTTCACTTTAATATCGTAGATAGATCCTTCTTGTAACATTCTTGACAAAGATTTCAAAGCCACCTGAAAACCCCAATAGTATCATCTGTTATCACATGTTAAGCTATAATAAGGTTATACCCTCGCTTCAGAAATATAAATCTTTAAAAAAAAATTTTAAAAAAAAAAACCTCTCGTTTTTGTTCTTGTGGTCTTGAATCTTGGTACATGTCTTGAAGGTATTCACCCTTACCACCAGTGGCCATTTCAGAATATCAGTGAATAAGATTCAAAGTAAATAATTTCGTCATTCTTGCAAATCAACTCTTCTGAAATTCCTCAACAAAGTTTTCATTCAAATGTTTCAACTAGATAGCGAAGGTCTAGAGGTTCTTTGCAACTTGATCAAGGCAATGGAGAGAAAAAAATTCACTGCACCTGGTGATTAAGAGCCAATGCATGAAATTGTACAAGAGCAGCTCTTGATTGGACAGCTTCCTGTACCTCATTGCTCCATCTTTTCACAATTTCTGGATTCGTCTGTTTGTAAAAGGAATAAAAGTAAGAAATTTCTTCAGGCAACAACCTCATCACTCATGACCCGTAAACACAGCATAGTACCTGAAATAAGTGAATACCACTAACAAGAGCAGCACTGGCAACAACAGGGTTCTTGTCAACAATGGCTTGCTTCAAGTATCTCTCTATTTGGGTAAGAAGGGTGCCATCAGTAATTCTACAAAGAACACGTATAGCATTGGCTCTATACATGTCAGTCTTGCTATTCATGTCTTTCATCAATGAACTTGTGACAATTATAACCTTCCACGTACAAGGAACTTAGTCAATACCAAATTATCATATAAATGTTAGATATAGAAATTTAGGCATTTAGAAGCTATATGTCCAACCTCATCTGCAGATGGGGAAAGCTCCTTAATCATTAAATAAACCATCCTCCTCAATCCAGTATCCTTGGATTGGAATAGTTTTGTCACAGCAAAAAATACTTCCGTGGCTTCAATCTGCAAAGGTTTTTATGAGAAAAGTACGCAATACCTCAAACATGGATCTGTAATCAATCCAACAGACTAACATAGTTACAGAAAGAGACAAATAGAATCAAGAGCTTACCTTGGTAAAAGTTTCTCCTTGGTTTAACAGATACAGGAGCTTTGTGATGACCTTTACATTACAAAAAAAATCAAACAGCTCAATTATAAAAATACGCCAATGTATAACAAACTTGTAGATATATATATATATATATAGAATTAAATCATAGATCAAAAAGTTTGTAGCTTGTTAACCTGTGAGCATCTTCTGGCATCCAGCTGAGGATCGTTAAAGACCCTGGCTTCTTGAAGGACTGCACCCTTCTCAATACCCATAAACGGAGAGTAATCTACCATACACGATGGCGGAACAACAATAACACCATTATTACTTTTCAAAACCACAAATTTTCCATAGAAAAAGACAAAATTATCCTCGACAAACTGAGATCTTGCCTCAGACGCCTCAGATCCGGAGGCAATAATCTCTACATTACAAGAGAATGGACAAGAAGAAACCTAATCTCGTACTCATAACACGAATAAATCCAACATTTGCATCAATCAGACAGGAGAAACCAGAGATCTCTTGGAACCAGATCAATTGCCGGGATTCCAGATCCAAGATCTACGGATCCGAATCCGAAGATACGGATCTGAGAAATCTAGCACTTGAGAACCTCGAAGAAACGGATGCATCGAGGAAATCGATTCGAGAACAGAGATCAGCAAACAGGAGGGGATGTTCTAGGGTTTGGAAACCAACCTTCGTCATCCCGATCGTCGTCCTTCTTCACGAGAGGCTCGGCCATGGCGGAACCGCACGAACGCCGAGGTCGGTGATTCGGAGAGGGGAGAGAGCTCGCGTCTCCGCGATGAAAGTGTGGGTTCAGAGGCCCCCTGTGTGGAATGGCAAAGGGAGCCGCCGTGTGATAAGTAGTCCCCGTCCCTCACCTAATATCGGCATATTCTTTGTTGGCTTTGCTAAAAACTCAATTATGCAACAAAATATCTGAATTTTTAAAATTTTTTAATTTCATTCTAAATTTTTATTTAAAATAATTAAATCATCCAACTTTTGATTGATTCAATTTAGACACTAACTATAATTTTTATTAGTTTGCCATAATTAAGTTATCACATAATAAAATTTTGAAACATAAAAAAAAAAATCACGTCTAATTACAACAAGTTAACAAAAATTACGGTCAAAATTTGAATTGAACCAATTTGAAAGTTGAATGATCTGATTATATTAAATAAAAATTTAAGATAAAATTAATTTTTTTTATATAATTAATTTTTTTGTTAAATACAATGCTTATTTTAGAGGTAGCAAATATAGATCTAATTCTGCTTGGCACTCGATCAATAAAATGCAGGACTGGATTCGGACTCTTATAAATTTAGGTTATAAATAAATTGATTAATTTTGATCTATTTATTAAATAAATTATATCTAAATTTTAAAGCTTTAATATGTTTAACCTATGTAACTTATGTAATGATAGATCCAAATCAATCAATTTTATCCAATTCATTAGTTAGGGAGTTCAAGCCTTGAACTAGTTCGAAAAGCATTGGGCATCTTTCTCTTTTCTCTCTCCTTCTTTTTCTTGATTCTTCCTCTCTTCACCTCATATTCTTTTATCTTCATCTTCCTTTTTCTCTTGATTCTTTCTATATCTGCCTCTTTTTCTTTTATCCCCATATCTCATTCTCATCTACTTTTGGAAGTAAAGATTCTATACTATTGGAAATAAAGATTTTATAGAGTGTGGAACTTGGCAGGCCATTTATGGTTCTTCACCATTTTAGATGGAAAATATGGACTTTATAGAGTTTAAAGGGAACATGGTCTAGGTTTGTAAAATTAAACGTGAGCTAGTCCTCTAGGTTTGAGGTTTGTAGACCCAACTTACTTAATATCATCTAAGTACCTATTTTATATAAAACCTATTGCTACAAGACTCCGATCCGAGGTGTGTGGCTGAGGTCGGACTCCTCCCAACCTAAGAGGTTGGTCTCAATCCAAGGACTGAGGCTCCTTGAAGAATCTACAAGGCAAGCCTACTCTCATTAAAGATGGACCCTTAGCTTCGATACTTAAGTTAGCCAAAACTTGAGAATAGTAGAGAAAAGAGAAATGAAGCAAAAGCATGGATTATTCTTTGATGTAGAACTTATCTAAGGGTCCCCAATGCCCCCTTTATATAAGGAGGAGGAGTCGAATGTTCCTCTCCAAATTCAATAAGGGAGCATAGAATCTTTGCCCACATTCATTAGGAACATGAGTAATTGGTTATGGGCATTAATCATGTTGTATTAACCCATTTACCTATATTTTAAGAAAACCGCTCGACATTCTTGGAGATTGCCTTCCCTTTTGTAATGGTCTATTAGTCATAGGACCTCATTTCTCATTATCGGTATGATTTTGACCATGGGGTTGGTATGAGTCCAACTTGGAGGTTGAAGAGGATCTGACACCATGAATCACTTCACCTTGATTTCTTGGTCTTCTCTTCCTGATGTCCAAGAAAATTTCATTGAGCCATTAGTCAGTACTTAATTTTAATGCAATAAGAGGGAGGTCAGATTGGTTAGTGGACTATCCTCATAACACTTATCCCTCACTTTCGAGTCTGAAATGGTTTTACTACTTCAATCAAAGGAAGTAGTCAATTTCGAGGGCCTGTCTTTAATCGTCGATGACCTTCTCTCCATAACATTTGATGGAGGAAATCTCAGGACTTCATTAATGTGCAACTTTTTAAGTTCTATCGAAATTATGAGGAATGGACAACTCAAGGCATTGTGGCATATTGATTTGAAAAAGAAGATTCAAAGATCACTTCCAGACCTATCAAAGCTTGCCACAATGTCGAATATCAGTAGGCCCCATGTTGTGCTTCGTGGATCAACCTATGTGGCTCAATATGGGGGTGGTGCGATAAAGAGTCGCATGATTCAACACCTCTGATGCATGCCACATGATGAAATCCAGTGATTTATGGATTTAATCCGGGCCATTGACTAGCAATATAAATAGGCCCTTGTGCATTTATTTTTACTCAATTTGTGCAGTCGATTTTCAATTATTTCTCACCATAATAGCCAATGAAGGGAATTCCCTGATCATTTTCTCCGATGCCTATAGCTTTCAACTTTCCAGAATCTTTCTTCCAATTGGTCCTCCTTGCCTTATGTTCTTCCTTTTCCATTTGTTAGTTCAACTTTTGGCTTGATTCTTCATTTTTGGCTTGGTTCTTCCTTCCTTTTTCCATTCCTTGTCATATATGTAGTCCTTCTCCTTTCTCCATGGCTTCCAACGGCAATGAGGTCAGGGGTGAATGTTGGAAAACATGCAGAATTTCATGCTTGTATTTTAAAATTTTTTCAAAATAAATTACAGTGAAAGATGTAGATTAAACTATTTAATTTATAAAAGTATATAATCTAATTACTAAATCCTACATCTATGATCTATAACATGTCATAATGCATAAATAAATCTGAAAATAAATCAAATAAGGTTGGTATTGATCAAATCAATACTTAGATATAGAACAGTTCTAGATCAAACCCTAGATTGCATCTAGGTCAAGAAGAGATCAGATCTCTTACATTCGCGTAGGTTGAGAACTCCATGGTTAATTCCATTGTAGTTTTTTTGTTGCTCAGAGCTGCATACGCATTCAACCTCTACAGATAATCCACACAAAGCTATAAACATAGATCGAAGATTCAACGAATGAAGATCTGCTCGAAGTGCTAGCTTCTTGCGGATTCCTCCTGATGGTTAATCAAAAAAATTCTTCGAATCTCTTAGATACTCCAAGAGACAAAGAACAAGAGAAGAAATAAGAAGAAGTCCAACTCTTGGATCTTCTAAAAATCAAAAAATAAAATATAAGAAAAATATCTTAAGAGAAGATAGATCCTCTCTTTCAGGATATCAATGATTGATGTCATGAAAATATCTCTATGTTAGGACAAAAGAAGATCTTCTTCTCTAGTTTTTTTTTCATGCTTTCAGATCTAACATTTTCTAATTTTTCTCATAGAAAAATCCTACATAAAGATGGAGAAGAAGAGTTCTCAAAGAAATCCTAAGAGAAGACTATCTTCTCTTCTTCTTCTCTCATCAGGACATGATCAGATCATGTCCAAAATAAACCTCCATGCCCCAACTCCTTAGAGCACTCATCCTCCACGCCATCTCTCTCTCTCTCTCTTAGATTTTTATTATATAAAAATCATATAAAATAAAAAAAAAATAATTTAAAAGAAAACTATAAGAGATGATAATCTTCTCTTACCTTTGTCTTCATCAAGACATGAAATTTTTATGTCCAAATGAAAACTTTTCTCCAAGGAAGTAGGTGCCTCAAACCACTATGCCCTCTTTCTCTTTCCTTCTAATTTTTTCATGGGAAATCTAGTATTTTTTATGCCAACCTCCTCCTAAAAAGGAGGCACCCAATAACAACAACCAAGACTAGGTCAACATCCTAGTCTAAATAGTATTCTTGGTGGTGTCCAACTTTTGGATGCCTCCAAGAATTTTCGGTAGCCAATTTTCCACATATGGAATGTTGAGAGGGTGGAAGAAATCTGGGGAAAAGAAGGCACACAAAAAAATATGGCATTGGAACTAATTTCCAAATGAATAGGGAAAGAGTTTTAGAATTCTAGAACTCTATCAAATAGAGTTTAGATCTAAAATAATTTCTAAATTTGATCAAGTCAAATTTGATTCCTTAACTCCAGACATTTTGGGCATGCGTGAAGGCTCTTATGGCATGAGAAAACTCATGCAAAGATCTGAAAAAAATAAAATTGGCATGGGCTTTCTTAGGTGGCGCAAGAATGAAGGGAAGAGTCCTAGTCTAACTAAGACTCTCCTATTTTGATTAGGTCAATTTTTTTTTGAATCCAATTCAAAATAGTTTTGAGTCAACCTAATTAATAGATAATCCTCATCTAATTAAAAGCCTTATTAAATTAGATTTAAATAAATTTAAATCTTATTTAATTTTTAATTAAATTAAAAATTAGGTGCACTTAAGTCATAGTTTAACAAGAATTTATTCTTCCTTGCAATTGGCTTATCCAATAAATTAATTAGACTTAATTTAATTAAGTTTAAATTAATTCTAATTTAATTTAATTTAATTAAACTTGATTTCAGCCTGATTGTCCAATCAAATTGAGTTAATTAGCAATCTAATTGCTAATCGATCCTCCTACAACACTTGCATTAGGTCAAATATCAATCGTATTGATTGTTTGATCTTAAAATAATTTTCAATCATCGATCAACCATCTGATCAGATTACAACCTCTTATGTGTGTGATCCCATAGGTTTGAACCTAAGTCAGTAGCACAAAAATTAATTTTTATATTAATTAAAATGATCATCTAGCAATGGTACCCGATATTTGGATAGGTCGAATGTATGCAAAGCAACATTCTTAGAATCCTGATCCATAGTTACCATATAATTCATCCCTTTGACCAATAATGCTTTAGACGATTTTGAGTAAGCTGTCAATACTCGTATAAGTTATTTCTATTGTGTTTCAAAATTTTGAAAATCCCGTGACTCCTTACAAGGATTATCCAGACCTAGATTTTGCTAAATTAAAATACAGCAAGACATTCTCTTTCTGAAGTTAATCAGGAGTGATCAATCCCATCTTGACTCATACACTGACTCTACAAGTACTTGACTATACTCAAAAAATTTTTAAATCTATATTAAAAATATAGGCAGTCCAGTACCAAAGTATAGTGAGTTGCTTATAAGTCACCAGAGTGATCTCAAGTCGGAGGAACATTTATATCCATTGACCTTAGCTAGCTACTCTTGACAGTAGAGTGCTACATTAGTTACGTTCAGTGCAGATGTACTCCTACATCTCATTTGCATGTCATACTAGTATCTCCACACCATTTTATTATGAAAACAGTCAATGCATATGACATACATCGACCTACACTCGATAAGTTATCATTCTTATTAATAACTTATCATTTGATCATGAACTATTTAAGAACCATTCGATAAATCTTTCTTTATCAATTGATTATGGTTCTAAGGACTTCATCATAATTTAGGAGTTCATTTAAAGAAGATAGAACTTTTATGATGAACCAGCCAAATAACTATTATTATTAGATAATTCATATATAGATCCCAATCATCTACAACTTAGATGATTGACTTTAGGACATATTTTCTAATAGCAAAAGCACTTATGGTAGCTGAAGTCCTCAGCTGCCACCTCCCTAGGCTAGGTCTGAGGATACTCCTCAGGCTATTGCCTAAGCTGGCTCTTCATTCAGGTGCGAAACCTCTAGACCCCAAGATACGAGCAGTCCTATGTGCGGGTTCAGAGAGTTTTGGAGCCTAAGCAATAAGAAGTCAAGCATTACTGAGGATGACCTTAGAAGGTTTTAGACTCAGTTCTCCATTCTCTCGACCTTTCGACTAGAAGTTCCTACTCAGGAGGGTTGAGCCATTGATGCTCCATAGGGGCGAGTCGCCCTATACAGGGAGTCCCTTTGAGCATGTCTTTATCTTCCTCTTCACTCCTTCATCGGTAATATTTTAGATTTTTATAGGATTCTTCCTACTTAGGTCACCCCAAACTCTACTCAGATGATTATCATTTTTATTATCCTTTGTAATTGGCTCAGCATTCCTCCGAGGTACTTCCTGATGGAAACCAACAGGCATTCTAAGTATGTTTTTTAAAACTTTTTTTAAGCAAAAACATCAGATTAAACATTTTAATCTAATTTACATGCTTAGGATTAGATCTGAAACATCTACCCTAGGATCTATAATATGAAACATAGCATGCATAAAAATTTGAAAAAATAAAAATATGCATCAATCACATCGATGCTAGAACCTAGATCTATCTACTAAGATTTAGAACCTTATATCTGATTGTGGGTCACTGATCTCCACTATTGAAAATTTTAGATGTGAATCTCTAGTCATTGCTCATAGCCACACAAGATATCTGACATCTATAGATCATCCACTTGAAGTCTTACGCTGATCCAATCTTCCGGGACTACTAGATTACGCGAAGATCGTAAAACTGGCTGATCTGATTTCTTCTCATTCTTTGAATCTCTCAAACTTTTCAAAGTCGAAGAAGGATCTCTAAAGGATGTAGGAAAGAATAACAAGAATGAAGAAAACAAATTTTTCTTCTGATTTTCCATTTCTTCCAAACCCTAGAACCCTAGGGTTTGATCTCTCACCTTAAGATCACCCTAAGAGGAGGAAGAGCTCCTCTCTTTGCTCTCATGCCTAAAAAGGCTCCCACCCTAATTTCTCATGCCCTAAGTATGGTTCGGCCCCCTCTCCCTTTCTGAATTTCACATAAACTCACAAGTGGTTGCTGCACAAAGGGAGGGGTTTTTATACATGTGAAACACTAGTCTAGATAAGATGGGATAGGTCTTAGGTTTTAGTTTAGATTTAAACTCCTTTAAATCCAAACTTAATCCAACTAAAAACTCATCCAATCCATCTAGAAATAGTGGCTGAACAAAGCATTTAGGCATGGGAAAATATGGGAGAAACTCTGGTTTTGTTGCACAAAATAAGGAGTCCTTCTGTAGGTTATCAACCTAAGTTAATAAAGTGATTGGTTAGGGTTCTATCTTAAAACTATTTTAAAACAAACTCAAACCAATCTAGCCATATCCAAATGGGGCACCAACAAGAGGACTTTCAGATGAATATCCCATGCATAAACTCCTTTTGTGCATGGAGAAAGTGGCATAGAGAAACAAGGTGGCTTTGTCATTTGATTCCAACCAAGTCTAATTTAATTTAGAACCAAATAAATGAGACTAAATCTAATCCAATTAGGCTTAAAACTAACTTAATTAAATCTTAATCAAATTAGAAATTGATTGAGTTAAAGTTTTGATCAAATCAGAAAACAAACTTTCTTAACGATTAGATCATCTCATAATCTAATCGGATTAAACCAAATTCAATTCAATTCAATTAGATTTGATTCAAACTTCATTGCTCAATCAAATCAAGCTAATTAGCAATCTTATTACTAAATAATTCTTCAATGATAGAGTTTCAGTCGAGTGGGACTCTTGGTCATAGAGTTCTAGTCCAATCAGACTCCTGATCAAGAGTTTTAGTCCAGTGAGAACTCTTGATTATAGAGTTCTAACTCAGTAGAACTCTTCTCAATCATAGAGTTTCAGTCTAATGGAACTCTTGATCATAGAGTTTCAATCCAATGAAACTCTTGATCAGCCATATGTTCAGATAGATACTTCTTATAAGTGTGATCCCATAGGCTTAAACCTAAGTTGGTAGCACAGAAATAAATTTCTGTACTAATCGAAGTAACCATCTAGCAATAATATCTAATGTCTGAATATACCGAATATATGCGAAGCAACATTCAAAATCTACTAGAATATAGTTACTGTATAATTCATCCCTTTGAGTCTGAATGCTCAGAGGATGATGATCTAGGATTTAATTATCAATCCTAAATTAGTCATCCATATTATATTTTAAAATTTGAATCCATCATATAGATTACCCTGATCGAAGTTTTGCTAAATTAAAATACAGTAATGCATTATCTCTAAGCTCTTAGAGTAGTCAATTTCATCTTGACCACACATCGACTTAGCATGTACTTGACTGCACCTAGATGTTGGAAATCAAGTAGGGCATGTAGCATGCAATTCGAAACTTTTCAAATATTTATAACAGCAGAAGCTAAAATTAATCTAATATTAATTCTACAACATGCATTGATCTAATCAATTATCCTATTCAGGATCTAGACATGCTAATATGTAATTTAAAATTTAAATACGATCGATCAGCAAATCATATTTGCTGATCGATTCGAGTTTAGAACTTGATATCTTTGCACGGATAGATGATCCCCATAATCTGAATCCATTGAAAGATGCTCTGACATCGTGCTACAGCCACACACTCATCCAGACTCTATGGATGCTCCACATGAAACTTCTGATCCCGACCAGCTCCATCGGAGTGCTAGCTCCTCACCGGAGCTTATGATGGTTGATCATGATCGATCCAATCAATGACCTTCTTTCTGATTTTTTCGATGCTCTAAAAAATCAAAACTTTCTTTTTGAAGGATGATGAGGTGGTGTGCTAAATTTGGTGGTGATCTGATGCTCACAGTACTCGATCTCTCCATCCGAACCTAGAGTCCTAACTCTAGGGTTTTGCACTCACCAAAAATTCTGATGCCCGAAAATTCTCTCACACCCACTCCCTTTTGAATTTTCTTGTGAAATAATTTTTTATGGGTAGAGAGATTCTCCCTCTACCATACATCCACTCCTTGTAATTTTAAATTAGATGACAAAAAAATAAAAAAAAATTTAAGAAAGAGTGGCATGAGGGAGGAAAAATGGTGCAAGAATAAAAAACCACTTTGACTTTTCTCACATTTGAATTTTCTCTTGCCCACAAGGTAGTGCCCCAAACTAGAAGGACTCCTCTCTCATGAAGACACTCTCCTCTCCCATGCACGCACACCAAAATCACATTTTATTGTGTGGCAAAACAAAGGAAACATGGGTGCAAAGGATAAGGAAGATCGATTGAATTTGTTTCAACCTACAACTTGAATTCAAAATTCAAGTGAAACTTATCCATATCCAATGCACGAACTAGGGAGTTTGACATGCAGAAGGACTCTCCTTCTGCACATCCACACCTAAAAAATTTAGAGAAAATGCAACAAAAGAGAGGAGTGGCGAATAGAAGAGATAAGGTTTGGAAGTTAGAGAAGTTCCAACCACTTTCTTGAATTTGAAATTCAAGCAAATGCCTCATCCAATCTCAACGCTAAAGACCAAGTCAAGGGGTGCCAGAAACCTTCTTTTTGTGTGGGAAAACTCATGGAAAAAATAGAATGTGCATGAAAGAAAAAAATGGTCAAAAGGTCAAAGTGTTAGACGCAGGGAGATTTGAAATTCAAATCTCATTTGACTTTTCTAAATTTGTTTCAACCAAACCAATTTATCTGGATCCAATTAGACCAAGTTAATCTCAACCAAATTAGGCTTAATCCAACCTAATAAATTTTTAATTAAATTAAAAATTAATTAGATCCAGCCCTTGATCAAATCAGGATCGAATCTTTCATAGTGATTAGGTCATCTCATGACCTGATCGGATTAAACCCAATCGAATCAAATTCAATTGAACTTGATCAAATTCTCATCGTTCAATCAAATTAAATTAATTAGCAATCAAATTACTAATTAATCATCCAAAAATATCAAAGTTCCAATTGGATGGATTATCGGACAATAAAGTTCCATCAACATAAAACTCCTAAAGAGTCCCAAATGAATGAAACTCGCAATCTTAGAGTCCTAGACCAGTGGAACTCTTGATTAGAGAATCTCAGACAAGTAGAACTTTAAGTACCAGTCTAGTGGGATCCACAAAGATAGAGTCTAAGTCTAGTGGAACTCCTGGTCATAGAGTTCTAGTCTAGTGGGACTCTTGACCTCAGATTCCTAGGTCATCATGACTCTTGATCAGCCATCAGATTAGGTAGAAACTCCTTATGTATATGACTCTATAGGTTTGAATTCTAAGCCAGTAGCACAAGAACTAATTTTCTATACCAATCGATGTGATCATCTAGCAATGATATCCGACATCCGGATAGGTCGAAAAGTTGCAACACGATAATGACGAACCGATGGTATATGGTTACCATATAATTCACCTTTTTGACCTCGATGGTCAAAGGATGATCTAGGATTTACTGCCAATCCTAAAATTCATTCATAATATATTTTAAAATTCAGTGTCCATTGAATGGGCCATCCCAACTGAGGGTTTGCTAAACTGAAATATAGTGATGCACTTGCTCCAACACTTGGAGGGGTCAATTCTATCTTGACTCACACACCGACTTTATAAGTACTTGACTACATCCAGTAGCCTTCCATCACTGAATTAAAAATTCAGATAGTTCGGTACCTAAGTACAGTGAGTTGCTTACAAGTCACTGTGGTGATCTTAGGTCTAAGGGACACTTATACCCATATCTTTTGCAAGCAACTCTTGACAGTAGAGAGCTCTACAGTTGGATCACATTCAGTAAAATATACCCCTAACTTCACCTGCATGCCATAATAGTATCTCCATATTTTTTAGTTAAGAGGACAACCAATACTTATGGTACACAATGACCTACACTCGATATGTTGTTATCCTGGATAACAACGAATCATTTAGTCGTGAACTGATTTTAAGGATTAAACAATAAATCTTTCTTTGTCGAGTCTAAATAGTCCTAAGAACTTCATTACATGAGAGTTTATTACAGGAAGATGCACAAGAATAATAAAATACCAAAATAATAATTTTATTTATTTATAATAATTTAAGTATAATTATATTTAGCTCAACTATCTACAACATAGATGATTAGCTTTAGGATATATTTTTTAATAACTCCCACTTAGACTAAAGCCATTCAGAAGAGTATCGAATACCCACATTTCATTTATGATTGTTGAACTCTTTGATTTTGAGAGCCTTAGTAAAGGGGTCGGCCATGTTCTTTTTTTCATCGATCTTCTGAAGCTCGACGTCATCTCATTCCATGATCTCTCATATAAGGTGATAGCATCACAGAATATGCTTGGTGCGCTGATGTGCCTTCGACTTTTTCGCTTGAGCTATGGCTCCAGTGCTGTCATAGTATAGCAGAATCGAACCATCCAAGAAGGATGCCACTCTTAGCTTGTCGATAAACTTTCATAGCCACACAGCTTCCTTCACAGCATCGAATGTCATGACATACTCTGCCTCGCACATAGAATCGGCTACAGTGTGCTGTTTGGAACTCTTCCAACAGACCGCTTCATCATTCAGGATAAATACATAACCTAACACACTCTTACTATCATCATGATCTGACTGAAAACTAGAATCAGTATATCCCATAAGTTTCAAGTCAGTATCTCCATAGATGAGCCATTGGTTCTTGGTATTTCTCAAATACTTCATGATTGTCTTCACAACCTTCTAGTGATTCTCACCTGGATCAGACTGGTATTTGCTCACTACCCCTAGTGAGTATGCCATGTCTGATCTCGTACACATCATGGCATACATAATAGAACCCACTATCAAAGCATATGGTATTCTACTCATATGCTCTCTCTCTTAAGGAGTTGTTGGATAATTTCTCTTCGAGAGCGAAATTCCAGGGCCTATCGGGAGATAGCTCTTCTTGGAATTCTTTAGTTGAACCTCTTCAGCACGGTATCAATATACGTAGACTGGGATAATCCAAGCAACCTTTTAGATCTATCCCTATAGATTTTTATTCCTAGGATGTAGGATGCTTCTTCCAAGTCCTTCATGAAGAATTGCGATGACAGCCAAACCTTTATTCCCTTTAGAGCAGGGATGTCATTTTCGATCAAGAGAATATCATCGACATACAATACAAGAAACATATTTATAGAACCATTAGCCCATTTATACACACAGGATTCCTCTCCATTCTTAATGAAGCCATATGTTCTGATTATCTTATCAAAATATATGTTCCAACTCCAAGATGCCTGCTTCAGTCCATAGATAGATCTTTAAAGCCTGCATACCTTGGACTCGTCTGTAGATGTGAACCCTTCAGGCTGTATCATATACACCTCTTCATCTAGCTCTTCATTAAAAAAAATCGTCTTCACATCCATTTGCCAGATCCATAGTCTAGGTATGCTACTATCGTAAGTATAATCTGAATGGACTTGAGGATTGCCATTGGAGAAAACATCTCGTCATAATCAATACCATAATGCTGACGATATCCCTTAGCAACCAGATGGACTTTATAGGTCTCCACCTTCCCATCTGCATCCTATTTTTTTTTTAAATTTACTTATACCCAATGAATTTTACCCCTTCATGTAGATCAACCAGTGTCCATACACTATTGATCTTTATGGACTCCATGTTGGACTTCATGGCTTCTAGCTACTTATCAAAGTCAGACTTCTACATGGCATCCATGTAAGTTGTTGGGGATAAACCTTGCTCCTGTCGAAGTTCAATCTGATGCTTAGTCTAATGCAACTGGTAATCATGAAAAAGCTTCGATCAAAAATTCTTCCTCTAGTGACCGAACTCCTTTCGAACTTCTCCTTCAAGTAAATTCCTTCAAGAGTCGAATTCCTTCCGGACCTCTCCTTCAGACGAATTCCTCCAAGAATCGAACTCCTTCTAGACCTTTTCTTTAGTCGGATTTCTACAGGAGCCAAACTCCTTCCATACTTCTTCTTCAGTCGAATTTTCATAGGAGCCAAACTTCTTCCGGACTTCTCCTTCAGTCAGATTTCTACATGAGCCAAACTCCTTCCAGACCTCTCCATCAGACGGATTCCTCTAGGAGTCGAACTCCTTTCGGACCTCTCCTTCAGACGGATTTCTCCAGGAGCCAAACTCCTTCCTGACTTCTTCTTCAGTCGGATTTCTACAGGAGCCAAACTCCTTCTGGACCTCTCTTTTAGATGGATTCCTCTAGGAGCCAAACTTCTTTCGGACTTCTCCTTCAGTCGAATTCCTACAGGAGCCAAACTCCTTCCGAACCTCTCCTTCAGATGGATTTCTCCAGGAGCCAAACTCTTTCCAAACTTCTCCTTCAGTCAGATTCCTATAGGAGCTGAACTCCTTTCGGACCTCTCCTTCAGATGGATTCCTCCAGTCATCGAACTCCTTCTGGACCTCTCCTTCAATCAGATTTCTTCAGGAGCCGAACTTCTTCTAAACTTTTTCTTCGGTCGGATTCCTACAGGAGTCGAACTCCTTCTGGACCTCTCCTTCAGACGAATTCTTCCAAGAGCTGAACTCCTTTCGGATCTCTTCTTCAGTCGGATTTCTCCAGGAGCCGAACTTCTTTCAGAATTCTCCTTCAGTCGAATTTCTATAGGAGCCAAACTCCTTCCAAACTTTTTCTTCAGTCAAATTTCTACAGGAGCCAAACTCCTTTCAAACTTCTCCTTCAGATGGATTCCTCTAAGAGCCAAACTCCTTTCGGACCTCTCCTTCAATCAAACTTCATCTGGATTTCTCCAGTAGATTACTTTCAGATTTTAAGTAGTATTTCTCCCAAATGATCCATTCTAGCCATATTTTCTTTAGGAGTCTGAACTCCTTTGGAATTGATATATGTCAAAGTTCTTCACCAACCAACGTCTGCTTTCTTTGAACTTTGACTATTAAATCTCAACGAACAGGCGATCCCACTACCAGATGATTATAGTTATCATTTATCAGAATAGTTAGGACTGTCATTTATCAGTCTGCTATAGACAACCCTACTACCGAATGGTTATGACTGTCATTTATTAGAACGGTTATGACTATCATTTATTAGTCTACTATAGATGACCCCACTATCAGACGGTTGTAACAGGCTCCGTCTATAAAAAGGGACCCTCCAGATACGTTTTTCTTAAGCTCTCTTCTTCTTTCCAAAATTCTGCTGAATTCTTATCTGAGCACTCCATTTTTGTTGATCAAAAAAGCTGACTTGATCATTGAAGGATCCTGCCAGAGCCACCACCACTGATTTTGGATGAAACTTTATTTTATAGGTCACCGATGGCAACCTCTTCTTTTCCAACTTTAGCTTGATCCGACGTCAACTAGATTCTACATCAACAGAATTGGCACTAAAGAAAGGGCACCTCTGTTCCTGAGATTTCTTTGTTCTTAAAGGAGTGCTCAGCAGCGATCTTTCTTTTTTCTCTTTAGAGTTCTTTTTTTAAAAAAAAATGCCTTTCAGAAAAGCTTCAACCCAGCGATCAACGACCTCTATAGTCAGATCCCATCTAGATCCATCCATTTCCACTCCAGCTCTGATAATTCAAGCTCCAACTGTAGCCATGGTGTATGCAGAGCAGGTCAACCTGCTAGTCCAGCAGGTTCGCGGTCTCATGGAGGCAGTGTAGGCCATACATCGACAGGCTCCAGTGCCAATTCGACTGGAGCAGGTTTTTTTAGAGTCCCATGATCCGGTCAGAGGATGATCGACTCAGACTAGCCGATCGGTGACCTTTGAAAAGGGAAAATAGAAAGCAAAAAACCATTGCTCAGACCATGATTCAATCCTGGGGGAAGCTTTGCCCCTGTTCCATCAAAAAACTCTAGAGATCAATGATTGTAAAGATCTCTTGAATCAAAGACTCCAGAAAATGAGCCGATAAATTGAAGAGCTCCATCATACTTCCTTCTCATATGGTAATAATATTTGCACTGATCCTTCCTTTTCTTAGAGGATTATGTAAGAGCCCGTTCCATCGAACTTCAAGCTTTCCTAATTTGAAAGCTATAATGGAACCTCTGATCTGATCGATTACTTGGAGGCCTTCCAGACCATGATGCTGCTCCATGGTGCACCAGACGCCATCTTATGCCGAGCTTTTTTGTCTACCTTAAAGGGAGCAGCAAGAAATTGATACTCGACGTTGAAACCAGGTATGATCTTTTTTTTTGATCAGATGAGCCATCAGTTTATGGCTTACTTCGTCAGCAGCCGACGTTCATGCCAAGGTTTGGATTATTTGATGCATATCAAATAGAAAGAGGAAGAATCTATCCAAACTTATGTCACCCAATTTAATGCCACTGTATTGAAAGTTCGGAACCTGGACCAGTCTGTTGTAATGGCCGCACTCAAGGGCAGCCTTCAGAAGAATGATTTATGATTCTCTCTAGAGAAGAAGTATCCCAAGAACTTCATCGATTTGCTAGCTCAGGCTGAAGGATATGCTCGAGCAGAAGAAATCTTCAAATTGAAGGATGAGAAAGCCACAGAAGAGCAGCAGGTAGGAGAATCTAATAAATTCATAGCTGATGGAGGGCCGAATAAAGTTCGACCACGCTCACGAACTTCCTCCGAGTGCAGGCAAGCCCGAACTCCTTCTCGAGCTCATCATCAAAGAAGCTCCAACAGAAGAGCATGAAGAAGTTCTCTCCTCAGATGGTTTCACAACTATGTCTTCCTTAATATTCCAAAAATGCAAGTATTGATGGAGATCAAGGAGCAACTCCTAAGGCCAGAAAGGATGCGCACTCATCCTAACAAGCACAATCCTAACAAATACTGTCTCTATCATCATGACGACGATCATGATACTGAAAAATGCATTCAGCTCCAAGACGAGATCGAGGAGCTCATCAGGAGAGATCGGCTAGGTTGATTTCTCAAACGTCGGCCTAAAGAGAAAGAAGATCGATCGAGGGTACAACTACAGTCTGAACCACCAAGGAGAGAGGAACAATAAGAAGATCGATCGCCTCTTGACATCATCAATGCTATCTCTTGGAGATTTTGGTGAGAAGAGGCCAGCGGCTCTAGGAAATCAGTGAAAAGACGGAGGGCTGAAGAACCCATAACCTTCACTGAGGTAGATGCATGGAGAGTATAGTTTTTGCATAATGATGTGGTTGTAATCTCTTTAAATATAGCAGACTATGATGTACGTCGCGTCCTAATTGATAATGAAAGTTTGGCTGATGTCTTATTTTATGATGCTTTCTCCAAAATATCAAAATCTAATAGTCAGCTTGGACCAATAAACTCCTTCCTAGTAGGCTTCGCTGGTGCTGCAATATCAGTTGAAGGTGTAATGACTCTAGCTGTGGTTGTCGGGCAATATCTAAAATAATCTGGAGCACAGGTGAATTTTTTGATAGTAAAAGCTCCCTCTGCTTACAATGCAATTCTTGGTCGACCTGGTTTAAATGCACTTCGGACGATGGTGTCCACTTATTATTTGAAGATGAAGTTTCTGACAAGTTACAGGATCGAAGAGATCAGAAAAGATCAAGCTTTAGCAAGGTACTGCTACTTAGTTGTCTTGCGAAAGGAAGTACAGTCCGACCCTTGTCCTATTGATGAGCTAGATGTCTGCAATGACTTTGCCGAAGAACGAAATGAGCCCATAGAAGATCTTGTGACCATCCTCCTGAATGATGAAAATGTGGAGCATACGGTGCAAATTGGCTCAAATCTAGAAGATGAAGTTTGAAAGTCGCTCATCGCCTTCTTATAGAGGAATGCCGACGTCTTCGTCTGGGCTTCGACGGATATGCCTGGGATTGACGTCGAGGTTATGGAACATTGACTGGCCATTGATCCCAAGCACCGACCAGTGAAAGAAAGAGTTCGAGGCCATGCACCAAAAAGGCAGCAGGTAATAGTAGAAGAAGTTGATAAGCTTCTCAACGCTGGATTTATCCGAGAAGACAGTTATCTGACTTAGGTCTCTAATGTGATCCTGGTCAAGAAAGCCAACGACAAGTAGAGGATGTGCATCAACTTTAAGAAGCTTAACAAGATTTACCCAAAAGATAGCTATCCTTTGCCCAGAATCGACCAACTGGTGGATGCGACTTCAAGCTACGAGCTCCTCACCTTCATGGATGCCTTCTCTGGCTACAACCAAATTTAGATAGCACTGGAGGATGAGGAGAAGATTGCTTTTATTACTAATCATGGCCTTTACTATTATAGGATTATACCCTTTGGACTTAAAAATACAGGCGCAACTTATTAGCACTTGATCAATAAAATCTTCAAGAAGCAGATTGACTACAATATGGAGGTTTATGTCGATGACATGATGGTCAAAAATCGAAAGACTGTCAATCATGTCACCGACTTTGAAGAGGCTTTCGATATGCTCAGAAAATACAAGATGAAGCTAAACCCAATTAAGTGCACCTTTGGGATAGCCTTAGAAAAATTTTTGGGATTCACGATCTCGAGACAAGGGATCGAGGCCAATCTAGAGAAAATTCGAGCTATCTAGAAGATGACCGCTCCAAAGTCCATTAAAAAAGTTCAGCGCCTGATCGAAAAGATGGCATATTTGAATCATTTTGTCTTTAGAGTGGTCGAACGCTGCATAGCCTTCTTCTAAATTCTCAGGAAGTCAAAAAATTTTCACTGGACTCAGGAATGCCAAAAGACGTTCGACGAGCTCAAGAACTACCTCGGCTCCTCCCCTACCAACCAAATTCGAATTCGAAGAGGAGCTATTTCTCTACCTTACGATTTTTCCTCCGATGCTAGTGGCGGTCTTGGTCAAAGAAGAGATGAAAGTATAGCGATTAGTCTACTACATAAGTCGAATCCTAAGGGATATCGAGACTAGATATACAAAGTTAGAAAAATTGACTTATGCTCTTCTAATCGTAGTAAGAAGACTTTGACCTTACTTTCAGGGACATGCTATAATGCTCCTCACTGACCAGCTGATCAGAGTAATCCTTCATCAAGCGGATGCTTTCGGAAGAATTACAAAATGGGCCATTGAATTAACAAAATTCGACATCAACTCCGACCTCGACCAGCAATCAAGGCTCAGGCACTGGTCGACTTCATAGTTGAATACACCATTTTAGATGAAGCCAAGCTTGAACAGAATAGGATTGGCATCCCATGGTTGTAATCGAGCCTCTCCAAACAAAGTGCCAACCTTTTCAAAGATTTTTGGGCTCTATATGTGGATGGTTCATCCAACTCCGCTGGAGCATGTGCGGAGTTAGTCTTAGTCAACCCCAAGGGAGTCATTGCCAATTATGCATTACGCTTCGAATTTCCTACAACTAATAATGGGGCCGAATATGAAGTGCTGATTACTGGATTAAAAATAGCAAAAAAATTAAAAGTAGATCAACTTCAAGTCTATAGTGATTTTCAATTAGTGGTCGGCCAAGTTAGTGGCAATTATGAAGCACGAGAGAAAAGTATGATGAAATACCTTGAGAATGTAAAGGATTTGACTATGATCTTCAGCAATTTTGACATTCGATAGATTCCGAGGGCAGAAAATATGAGAGCCAACCTTCTCTCTAAATTGGCTACTTCAGCTCCAACCGAACTATCCAAAGAAGTATTTTTTGAAACTCTAAAATATCTAAGCTCAGAAGAATCACAGCTCGCTATGCAGACGGAGCTCAAGCCGAGCTGGATTGACCCATTAGTTGCCTATCTCAAAGAGGGAGTTCTTCCTCATGATCCAAAAAAAGCTCAAAAACTCAGAAATCAAGCCTCCCAGTATGTTTTATATGAGGGCAAGTTGTATAAAAGATCGTATTCTCTACCCCTGTTAAGATATCTTTGACCTTCAGAAGTCGACTTCGCATTATGAAAAGTGCATGAGAAAATTTATGAAAGTCATATAGGAGCCAGATCCCTGTCACAAAAACTACTTCGGCAAGGATACTATTTGTCGACCTTATACCATGATTCTATGGAGTACGTCAAGAAATGTGACCACTGTCAGAGAAATATAAATATACAAAGACAGTCGGCCTCTGAGCTTACTCTACTAAGTACACCTTGGCCATTTGCATAGTGGAGAATGGATATTGATAAGTGGTAAAAATATACTAATAAAAATATTAAATTATAAAATAAATTAATTTATTTCTTTAGAAATTAATATTTTTATTAATCTTATACAGGAAAGAAGGCCACCAACATGAAGATCTTATTTTTTTGGTTCAGATGAAATAAATTTTAGGCAAAATGGACTTCAAACGAGCCCAGAATTGAATTTCAAAAAAAAAAATCGGTTCGATTTAAATCGATTCAGAAAACTGGCTCAGCGGTTCGGCTCGGTTCGACCGAAATAGTAGACCAACCCACCGACGCAATGTTGACGTCAGGATGACATCAACATTTTTCGCGATGCATGGTGGACCATCTGAAGGGCAATTCGAGAATTTCACAGCATAAAGCACGCTCTGATTGGCTGAAGAACGTGGCGGTCCATGCAACACCGGGCTCACGCATAGTCTACGGAGGATAATTTGGGAATTATGTTTGATCCAACGGATAGCTTTCACTGAAATTTGATCGGACGATTGAAACGAAGGCACTAATGGACGGCATCCGCAGCTTTTGGTCGAGATCCAATGGTTGAGATTCATCCCGACGGTAAACTAAAGATCAGAAGGCCTCTTTCTATGCGATCGGATGGTCCAGATTCAATCCAACGATTGATCCAACGGCTGGCATGAAATCTGACTTGATCTGAGTTATTTTAAGGGATTTTTGAGTGGTTTTTGGACTGTTTGATCAACATCTAACGGGCAGAATTATCTGGATCTTAATTTGAGTTATTTTGGGAGTCTTAAACCTAAGATGGATTTTGAGTTATTTTGGCATGAAATCTGACTTGATCTTAATTTTGATGGATTTTGGGGGAAAATCAAACTCTTTATCTATAAAAATCTACTGTTGTCATGAAAAATAAGAGAGAGAGAGAGATAGAGAGAGAGGGAGAGATAGAGAAAGAGAGAGAAGAAGTCAGAGAAAAAGAGAAAAAAGAAAAAGAGAGGAAAGAGGTAGAAAGAGAAGAGTGATTTGTGAGAAATAAAAAAAGATTTTTAATTTTTCTTTGACAATCAAAACATCAATCAAGGAGCATCTTCTTCTTCACCAAGTTCTCCACATCAAGAGCAACAAAGAATCAATTTCAGTAATCAAACAGTCTAATTTCTCTATGCTTTTTATTTTATTTGCTGTTTTTGAACTTGTTATCATGAACTAAATTTTCTTTTACTAAGGCTAAGGTGTAGCCACTCTTTTGATGCAATATTCAGTATGATTTATTTTTAAATTTTATTCATGAGGAGTATATAAATCTGATCTTAATGCTTTTAGATTACTGGCCATCTTCTAATTGAGTCTGATGAACATAGATGTTATGGATCAAGTACATCTATGTTAATTGCTTCTTGATTATATACCTTGTATTATGAATCAAATTAGAATTCATATGCATGTGGGAATTTTAGTGCGCTTTGGACGCAGCGTATTTTAATTAGAGGGATTTCACAAAACCTTAATGCATTAATATTTATTTAAATTACACCTGGACCAAAAGGATAATTAATAAATATTAATAGTTTTGCTATGCCTGGACCAAAGGGATAGTGAATAAATTAGGAGACTCCACCGTCACATGAAATAAAATTAATCTAAAAATCTGAATATTGTATTGACTGAGTTGGTGAACCGATTGCCTTAGTAATCCATTGCTCTTGAGTTTAAAACCCTAATAATTTACACTCTCTCTATTTAATTAAAAAAATTTTTTAATTATTTTTTATTTTATTTTCTTTAATTTCTTATTCTCATAAATCGATCTTCTAAATAAAGCATAGGAAAAGAGCTTTTTTCAGTACTTATTTTCCAATCCTCTAGGGATGATACTCTACTCATTCACTTTATTACTTGATCGACTGGTGCACTTGCCATAGCTATAAATTAGCACGCATCAAGTTTTTGGCACCATTGCCGGGGATTGTGTCTAAAATAATATTAAAATTTTGATCCTAGCTTTACTTTAGAAATTTATTTTTAATTTTTATTATTTTAAAAAAAAAATTTTAGTGCATGACACGTACTGGACATAGTAACTTACTACCTTTAGATCCAAAAATTGAAAGAACCATTAGAAGACTACAACAAGAAAGAAACATGGCAGCTGAAGATCCTAACGACATCAATCTAGGATTGGATATGGCGACTGAAGGACAGCATGAAGCTATTCGATCAGTACATCATTCATTAAATGATTATATCACACCATCTGTAGCCGATGCAGCTTCGAGCATCAGGAGACCGCCTGTACGAGCAAACAACTTCGAAATAAAATTGAGCGATGATCCAAATGATTCAATCAACTGTCCAATTCAGTGGACACGTGCATGATGATCCGAATGCCCATATTTCTAATTTTCTTGAACTTTGTGATACTTTTAAAATTAATGGGGTGTCGGATGATGCTATTAGATTAAGGTTATTTCCTTTCTCTTTATGGGACAAAGCTAAGAGTTGGCTTCATTCTCTTCCTGCAGGTTCTATCACAACTTGGGATGTCCTAGCCCAAAAATTCTTAGCCAAGTACTTTCCACCTTCCAAGACTGCTAAGATGCGCAATGATATTACTTCTTTTATGCAGATGGACATGGAGACACTATATGAGGCTTGGGAGCATTTCAAGAAACTGCTGAGGAGATGTCCACATCATCAACTATACCCGTATGGCTTCAGGTACAAACTTTCTATAATGGTTTATCTCCTACTAATCGTTCTATGATTGATGCAGCAGTAGGAGGAACCATTAATCAAAAAATGAAGGAAGAAGCTTTCGATCTGATCGATGAGATGGCATCAAATAGCTATCAATGGCAGACAGAACGTATGATGCCAAAAAGACTAGCAGCTGTGCAGGGAGTAGATTGCGTGCCAACCTTACTAGCTGAAATTGCAGCCCTTAGAGCCGAAGTCAACAACTTAAAGGAGAATAGCTATGCATATTCAGAGCATTACTTATGACCTTATGTGGAGGAGGACACGATACGAGCAATTGCCAGATAGGTAATCCTTTTGCTAAAACAATTGATACAGCTAATTATATTGGTAATTTTTTTAGGCCGCAACAAAACAATCCCTACTCCAACACATACAATCAAGGGTGGAGGCAGCACCCAAATTTCTCATGGAGCAATCAAAATGCAGCACAACAGCCACCCCCGGGATTTCAAGTACCTGAAAAGAAGTCCAACATGGAAGAGCTGATGGTCAAATTTATGCAAAACCAAGAAGCAACTATAAAAAATTTGGAAGCCAAACTTAGGCAGGACCAAACAGCAGCAATTCGAAACTTGGAGATGCAAATAGGTCAAATGGCTAAGATAATCTTCGAGAGACCTCAAGGATCCTTGCCAAGCAATACGGAGACAAATCCAAGGGAGCAAGTCAATGCTATCACCCTAAGAAGTGGTACAAAGCTGGAGGAGCCACATCAGAAGAATGAGACTGAAGAGCCAACTACAAATAAGGAACCATCAACTAAAATTCGTCAGTCACCAATACAACCAGCAGATGGATGGTCTCCAGGTATACGATTTGCTGATCCAAATGTGAAGCCCTACGTGCCGCCACTACCATTCCCAGAGAGACAAATACAGCATCCAGATAAGAAATTTTCTAACTTTTTCAAAATTTTAAAGAATTTACATATTAATATTCCTTTTGTAGATGCTATTACTCAAATGCCCAGGTATGCCAAGTTTCTCAAAGAAATCTTAACAAATAAGAAAAAGCTGAAGGAGCATGAGAGAATAAATTTGAATGAAGAATGCTCAGCAATACTTCAAAATAAATTACCATAGAAGTTAAAAGATTCAGGGAGTTTTACTATCCCCTGCATTATTGGTGATTGTAGTTTTGATAAAGTTTTATGTGATTTAGGAGCAAGCATTAATCTCATGCCTTTTTCTATTTTTAGAAAGCTGGGTCTAGGAGAACCAAAGCCTACCACTATTACTCTTCAATTAGCCGATAGATCCATCAAATATCCAAGAGGTATAGTGGAGGATGTCTTGGTAAAGGTAAACAAGTTTATTTTTCCTGTTGATTTTATTGTTCTTGATATGGAAGAAGATTATGATGTACCCCTTATTTTAGGGAGACCCTTTTTAGCTACTGGAGGAGCTTTAATAGATGTTCAATAAGAAAAATTAATTCTTAGAGTCCAAGATGAATAAGTTACTTTTAATGTTTTCAAAGATACTAAACAAACTGATGATAATCAAACTTATTTTCTAATTGATATTATTGACAATCCATTATATGAGAATTCTGTAGAAAATAGGTTTGAGACTATAAAAGCGAGCAATGTCAAATTGAAAGAGGACTCGATCAAACATGAAAGTATTCCAATTGAAGTGGCACCGGATTGATCCACTTTAGAACTCAAAGAAAGTCAAGCTGAAGACTATAAATCAGAACTACTAGATAGGTTGTTTCTTTTCTTTTTAGTTTTGATCATTTTTTTTTCTTTTATTTTTTAGTAATTTATTGTTGCTCTTTTACTGCTCTGGTGTGTATTTTCAATTTTGCAGAAAAATCAATGAGAAGCTCAAGCAAAATTTCAAAGCTCCAAAGAACCAGACTAAACCAAATCAGGTGTATTCCTTCCTATCCTTTATTGCACCCTTTATTTTTCTTTCTCCTTTAAGACAATGTAGAATAAGTTTAAAAAAAAAAAAATCATGTGTCAAGAAGAAAATCTTGAGCAAGATAAGACTGGATAAGTGATAAAAGATAGAATTATTTGCTAATGAATGTAACGAGTTAAAGAAGTAGATTATTTGGTCAACTTTTAGCAAGCCTACTTAGGTCATTAAAAGACTATTAGCACTTTTTATTGCACATGCACACTAACAAGGCAAAGTAGGTATTGATTATAAGACCAACTGGGGATTCAATTATCACTGAAAGTTGGTAATTAATATACATTCTAATAAAAAAAATTTGAATTTAAGGAAAGAGCTACCTGCCTATAAATAAAGTGCAAAAGACAGAGTATATGTGGATTGCCCAAAGCCTAGTAACTAGGTCTCTGCACCTAGATCAAGTGTGAAAATTCACGTAAAATGATGAAGGAAAGGCCAGGATGCTCAGCACAAAAAAAAAAAAAAAAAAAAAAGAAAAAAAAAAAAAGAAAAAAAAGGCAGTGTGAAAGCTACCATAATTCATGAGTATAAAATTGAGAATGTATAGAAAATTGATCAAAATAGGTGATAAGAGAAGATACTTTTGTTCTTTTAATTTTATACTAAAGTGCTAAAGTTAGTCATTACGAACATAAGTGCTATAGATCTTTGATGTACTCTAAGAAAGTTTTTAATTGTATTGACTAAAAAATTTGCTTCTGAAGCTTAATGCTTAGTTAGCAGTATTTTCTAAACTTTTTGACCTTTAATCCTAGATTTTATCTTTGTGATGGATAATCTTATTGAAACATGATATTAAATAAAATATTGCTAAGAAACTAACAATGACTAAGTTGGAGGGTGTGATAAGTGGTAAAAATATACTAATAAAAGTATTAAATTATAAAATAAATTAATCTATTTTTTTAGAAATTAATATTTTTATTAATCTTATGTAGGAAAGAAGGCCACCAATGTGAAGATCTTATTTTTCTGGTTCAGATGAAATAAATTTCAGGCAAAAA